>JAKWBI020000155.1:0-91799 GCA_022664585.2 Zalerion maritima | reverse complement strand
CCCCCCCCCCCCCCCCCCCCCCCCCCCCCCCCCCCCCCCCCCCCCCCCCCCCCCCCCCCCCCCCCCCCCCCCCCTTCAAGGCTGTAAAATGAAATATATTTAACTATACATGTGTGTGGATATTTTGGCAAGGTACCCGCCAATGGGATACCGAAGCTCCTATAGCCCGCGAAGCAAGGAAGTGGGTGCGAGAGAGAGAGAGCTGAGAGAGTGAGAAATGAGCTGGGCGTGACGTCGAGGAGCGGAAATCCCTCGACACACAACTACAGCCAGGAGCAAGGTCTGTATTTGGTATTGAACGGTTTCCTTCCTGGTTTGGTTGGTACATATATATATATATATATATATATATCCATCTTTCAGGGATGGATGGATGGATGCATTTATCCTCACGATGACGAGATACGGGCCCAGGGGGAGATGGATGACGGGAATTGTAGAACGAGAACCACGTAGCTGCTAGCTGCGATACATCGCGATTATTAGGCTGCCGGGGGGGGGGAAGTGTTATTTCTTGTCTGCCCTTGACGTTCTATCGATACCCTATCATCAACTAACCAGCTAACTAAACCTCGTCATCTCAGCTAGTTAGCAACGTTATATTGGGCATCATAACCAGCATGGAATTAGGTCGTCTAACTACCTAATTGTTAACCGTGACCCATTACCGTCGTCGTCGTCGTCGTCGTCGTCGTTGCGCACTTGTTCCATCTTGTCATGGCCCGGCAGACCCCAGAGGAGGTGCTCCAGCAAATGCGATCCAGGGGAACCTGGAGTTGCCGTTTTCGTCGTAGACTGGACCTTCTGGGTAGCGCCAGCAGGCCAGCAAGAAGGATAGAAGTGCCAACTTCATGTACCATAGGGCAAGCATCGAGCCCGCCAGCTTCCATGTCAGCTGAGGCAGAAGCGGGAAATTTAAGGGCGCTCGGGAGTTGATAGAAGGTTATGATAAGGTAAAGGGGAGGGGGGGGAACTTATTACACTACATGCCATGCCGCAGAAGAAACCTATTATCACCGTATTTATTACGGCTTCCTTTATATCGTCTTCGGAGCCGTGTTCGTGCATTTTCGGGATGGGCGGATGGGCGGACGAGAGCTGTCGAATAGGTTGCTTAGTGGCTTGATTAGCTGTAGATTCGACACGTTCAAGGACTAGAGTTTACAAACTCCCATTTCTTCGGGTTGGAGGGATTGAAGCGGGTTGTTGTAAAGCCTGGGGCGGTAAAAAAAACCTCACTGGTAGGAGGCTGCTGGATGGCTTGGCACCACTCGACCTTGTGAGGCATTATACGATGCGATACAACCAGAAGACCCATGACCTGAAATGAATATATCACAGCAACCGATGGAATCAAACATCAATGGATTATCTGAATTATCCAATGGAATTCACTCAAAACCTATTCCACCCCAGCCAGATAGATGACTATTAACTACCACTCGACTCATCACCCGAGCCAGCTTCTCCAATGATTGCGAAACACTCATCTGGTGCGGCATAGTACCCACCTCCGCTCCGTCCTGGATATTTTCCTCTATCAAAGCCCACCCCAGCCCTTGCCCTCCCAGATGCCTCACCAGCACTGCTGCTGGTACTGCCGCCCTCGCCCAAGCCTTGTCCCATGCGGATACCCTCGCCAACCGACTCATCATCATAGACTCCTCCTCCTCCTCCCCAGGACCGATGATCCGCACCAAGGTCGCGCAATCTCGTGGCGAAAAGCCGGGGGGCCCTGGAAGAAAGGCCAGAATCCTCAGAACAGTGCCGGCGGCGGGAAAGGCGGGTATAACAGGCGGTAGGATGGGGGGGACGTAGGTGGAGGGGATCTAAACGGGAAAAGCAATATTATTCATCATCAAGAATCGTGTTTGGAAGGCACCACAATATAATTCGCCGTCCTTCCATTGCTAGTTAAGTTACTGCCTAGGGCGTAGGTAATAACATCACTCGTGGATCGTTATCGCTGTCACGTGGCCGACTGACTGTCCAACATCAATTTCAGAACATAAGCTGGGATAATAATACTTTGTTGTGAAGGAGCCCCGTGCATAAGAAATCGAACGAGCCCATTTTATTCTCTCCATCTCTCGCATCTATTTCTCGAGTCCTTTCTAGAAAAACACTGACGCCCCGTCGGATCACCTGTTTCGATGACCACGACGGCGGCGAAGACGGCGAGGGCGGAAGTGCTCGTCGTACCTAGCGTACTCCTCGTCCGTCATCCCGTACAGCACCCAATTGAGGCGACTCCTCAGCCTCCTGCTGACCAGGCGGAAGATCAGCAGCGCGGCGTAGAAGCCCGCGGCGCACAGGTAGTAGAAGACGAGCTGCGAGAAGAGGCCCGCCAGCCACATTGGGATGTTGCTGTACGTGGAATAGCTTGGGGACGGAGGGTCGTCGTCGTCGCTGGTGTAGTTGCAGGGGGTACGGGAGTCGTAGGTGGGAAAGTCCATTGTGAGCGTGTGTGGGATTGGGTGAGAGGATGGTTAATGCTGTGTTATTGATATACCTAGATAACGTATGGTAATATGTTTGTTGGCTTGGGGTGTGTCTGGAATTTTCTTCTCTCTCTCTCTCTCTCTCTCTCTCTCTCTCTCTCTGTGTGTGTGTGTGTGTGTGTGTGTATGAGTATATACTATGATAAGTATTATTGTACAAACGTGAGATATTGGTGGGTCGGCGAATGTCTCATATAAAACAGTGACGAAGCAAGCCCTGCCTTTTTATTCCTGAATTTCTAAGGGGAGTTGTCCACGAACAAAACGCTGTTTGCGACAAAGAACGATTTCTAGGCGAAGCTGGACATCACCATCCGTTGCAAGTACATTAGTAAACAGTCAACAAGGATTCGGAGTTCCTCCTGGATCGGGCTGGGTCAGTTTATTTCAGCCCGTGTCTATTGTAGCTATCTGTCCGTTGAATCGTCTCGGCCCCATGATTCGAGTCTGGTTGCCAGTTCTGGGAAGGAATGCCCATGGTCGCACCATCCGATAGCTTTTGTCGATACTATTCCCATCCAATCAGACCATGAAATAGGATTGCCGTGCTTGCACGGTTGAATCCAACACGGCAGTAGTAGTCGCTAGTTAGCATCTAGTTAGCATCTAGTTAGCATCTAGTTAGCATCGCCATCCGCCGCCCCCAACTCAATCATCGTCGACGACGTAGAACTAAGCAGGAACTCCCACCAAGCCTGGTTGTTAAGCTCAGTCATGTACGCCCTACCCTCGTAAGGCCGTCCTACAACATCTCCGCGGCAGACGCAGCACTTCAAGGCGCTCGTGGTGTGCGGCCTGCCCACAGTAACCCAGCCGTGTCCGGAGTGGAAGAAGATGCGAACGGCAAGTCCCATGAGGCACCGCTCGCCGACAGCGTGGCCGCAGGTTTTGCTTACCATGCAGCGTTCTCCTCCTCCCGTGCTGCTGCCGTCGGCGACGGGGGACGACGAGGCGTAGTATGCGTCCCCGCACATGGGACATTCGTGGGAACTGTCCGTGCCTCGTATTTTTGGACTACTAGAAGCGTCTTGAAGCTTGTCGGCGGGAACGACGTCGTATCTGGACCTGACGATCTTCACGCCGGTGAGATAGTTGGTCAGTTGTTCGTACCACTGAGCTGGACTGTTGCTGGACATCATGGTGTTCCCTATCGTGTCCTCGATGTAGCGTTCTATCTTGGAGGTTTGGTAAATTCTGTTTCTTTTGTACAGACTCCCTAGTCTTTCGCGCAGCTTGAGGGCTGGGACGTTGCCCGCGACAGAATGTTTGGTGGAGACCGGGTCGGCAAGGAGGGTAGAGTTTAACAGTTGGTCAAGAATGCGCCTGGCCCGTCCGAGGGAGAGACCTCGATCCAGTGCCATGAGGAAGGGGGCGTATCGGAGGACCTTGTGCACGCCCTGCAAGTAGTTGAACGACCAGTTGGACGTGTGGGAGTCGCCGCCGTCCTTGCGCACCTCGGAAAGCACGGCTTCATGCCGCGCCTTGAGTATTCCGTCCAGGGTCTCTAGTCTTTCTGCCTGACGCGCCGAAGAATAAGGTTTCCACACGGTCAGATATTCGGTGTCCTTGGGCATCTTGGCTTCGAGGTTGTCACGTACGGTCATCAGAGCAGCCATGCGGTACATGGAGCGCGGTTTCCTGGCCTTTTCCTCTCTCACCTGGGGAGTGTCCGAGTCCTGGGGGACCAGAAGGTCGTTCACGAGGCTGTCCTGCTGCCAGTACTTACGCATCGTCATGTTCAGACAGCCCTTCGCCGGGTTGGAGAGATGGAAGGACGAGACTGTGTCGGGACACTCGCACCTGGTGATTTTCTCGCACCACTTGTCTGTGTCCGAGATGTCTTCCCCGGTGCTCAGGGTTTCCATGATGCATGCCCTCTCGCGGCAGCACAGGGTAGGCATGACGCCCCGGATTATCTCCTTGATATCGTCTTCGAAGTCGCAGCTGGAGTCTTTGCGAGCGATGGAGCTCTGGTGTATGGCCTGTAGGACGAGAGAATATAGGACCTGGGACAAACTCCTCAAGTAGTGTCTTTCTCCAGCCGCGGAGTTTCGGGAACGGCGATGTTCGACCTTGACGGGTTTAACAAGCGGCTCCGGGTGCCCGTCCTCGTGGCATTGGGGGCACTTGGCGTCGTACCATTCTTCGTACTTGTCGAGCGATTTCAGGCAGAGGGCGATGTTGGGAAGCATGCACCTGCCAATGCATTTCCGGATGTGGCCTCCTTCCGGAGAGCAGGCTTGGTAGTGGCGGATTACGAATCTGCACATTGTGATTGCGGTATCGTGCGGTATCGAAAGCTGTGCCACAGACCAGGAGCTGATCTAGAAGCCTTGGGGGTTTTATCAGAGCCAAGTCTGTGAAACATCTCGCTGTGTCCAACACGTCCGCTCGGCATCACCATCTTTGTTAGAATAGCTATCCACCCTCAAATTTCATTGTACTGTATGGGCTCTTTGCTCCTCGGATGCTGGCTCCACGGTCCAACAATATCATTGATCCTCCACTCCCTATGAGGGCTGTTCAAAGATAGACTGCTTTGCCCACACGTCGGTACGGGACCCGAGGACATCCTGGATAACGTGGTCCTACGAGTATATATCGGTTAGGCATAGGCCACACAGAGAAATCCGCATGGCCTGACCAACGCACCGGAAAGTTCTGTTCTGAAGTTGTTCCAGATTCTTCTCGAGTCGTCATCCTAGGAGTTGTTTACTTTGTTCGCAAGTTCGAGTCTTTTTCTTTTCTCACCCACCGATATTCACAGCCTCAAAATTTCTCCCAACCCCGTCCAATGCTCATCATCCCTTCCGAGGTCACCATGTGTGTTGTAAACAACATTATATTCGGGTGTGAGCACAAAGAGACGACTTATAGTCACCTCTCTGGTGTAATAGAAGCTGATATTCCATGCGAAATATCCGAGTGGCTCAACTTCAGTAATGGTGTCCCCATCCCGTGTCCATCATGTAAACATGGGGTGATTCGTGGCCACATGGATATAAGCCTCCAGAGAGGAGAGGGGCAGAGACTTTCAGGCGGACCACCGAAGGATATAGGTAGGCATACACTCCCTCCACAGATTCGAATGCATGCTCCGGAAGATCACTCGAAGCTCGAGTCTAGCGGGGCAAAGGATCCTAGCAAAGGACTGAAGAGACTGTCCTTGGCTAGCAAGTATTTTAGAAACAAAGAGAATGTCCCGAAAGGACTTCCACTCCCCATTGTTCCCTCGGCAGCGTGCAAATCCTTGACTATTGTTGAAGACGACGAGCCTCAACCCACAGAAGCCAACGCTCCTAAGCAATCGACTGCAGACCAAATCGATGGACCTATATCCCGCATCCAACTCGCTCCCAGGAACGACAGTCTGAGGCTTCCAAAGAAGTCTAATTCGATTATCAGAGATTCTTTCTTTGAAGACACGCCAGCGCTCGAGATTGTCCAGCATATTGACAGCGTGCCTGAGCTGTTCACCCCAGCATCCCCTCAAACTTTGAGCAACACAAAGGATAACTCCCGCCGAGCGTCCGTATCACCTAGCATTGGATTCGGAGCAGGATGGATCGAGACGGTCCCGCTTAAGGAATGGTTCCGGAAGACCCAGGAGACTCCGGAAGATCTCGACGTCGAGAAGATACCGGATGTGGAGCTCGAAAACGGTTCGGAAGCCGGAAAGGACAATCCCTCTTCCCGTGCTTCCAGTCTGAGCGCCCGCAGTAGCAGTGTCGTGCCTGCTCCTAGAGTTCCTACGAGCGGTACCCTCCAGAAGACTGATCCAAGCCTCTGGTTTTCCCCAGACTCCCTCGGAACTCTAAGCCAACCCGCCATGACCGACGCATGCAGCCGCACCATTCCTTCGAATGCCACTGACAGTGGCTTTGGCGCGTACCTCGAAGATGAAGAGGAACCAGAAGCCCTGGAGTCGCTTCAACAAAGACGACGCACCACCACCAAAAGAACGCATGAATGGGTTCGTCGACACAGCATACTCAATGAGCCTTCGGAGACCCCAAAAGTAGACGTCGTGCTCGATGAGCGTCCTTCCTCTGTTTCATCAGCCTCCTCCCTTTCACTTTCTGCCCCGTCAAACGCCGAGACGGACGCCAACTCGGAAGCAGAGCTCAATGAAGACGAATCAAGGTCTCGGACTTCGCGCGGCCAGACGCCGGCGTCGACCTCCGAGAGGCAGCACCAGTCATTCCGGTACCACATTGTCGAAGATTTCTACAGAAAAAATCGAGGGACGGAGCCCGGGCGGGAACATGTCGCCGAAGAGCTGAAGAAGCTCAAGACGAACATGGCGGCAGTGAGGAAGCTGCAGAAGCTGAAGCAGAGTCCGAAGGCAGAGCATTATTCTTGGCTCAATATGCCGTATTCCCGCCTCTAACTCTCGCCAGGGATCCGCCATAAACTGCGACACGAAATGGTGGCCATCTCCCCTCTTCAACAACTGGACGGCGACCGCGGACACCATGAACGCGTTCGTCTTTGCACTCACCCACACGATGGCGACTTTCCTGCGGGAAACGAGCTACAACATCCCGTCCCGTTGCTCTTCTATCCTTCCAGCATAGGCAGGGATGGGGAAGGCACTGGGGGCCTGCTCATGGATCATACAGACGTTAAAAGGGATTCCGTCGCGAGAACCGTAAAGTTGAGAAAAGGCATCGACGCTGGGTTTTACGACGTTAATAAGGATTCCGAGCCTGCCGGGGGGGAGGGGGGGGGGGGGGTGGCCTTTGCCGTACTGCGAAGTAGGGGGTGAACAGGTAGACGAGGAATACCGGTTTGGTTCGTTGAATGATGGTCTGTCATTTGAAAACATAGCAGGCGACGCAGGACTACGAAAGAACATATTTAAGAAACCGTTTGTGCGGTTCTTTTAGCCCTAGTATATATATACGAGAATTAGTAAGCATACGAAGGAAATGACATTAAAGCAGTGAATAGCAGAGACGGTATTTCCCGTACTGAAGCAGCTTGCGGTATGAGTTTATATACGTTGCGCAGGTGACGCCTATTTGGTATTTTCAATCCGGTATTGTGGCACCTAAAATGAAGAAGAATGAAATCATAAAAACTCCAGAGTCCTATGTAAACAATCAGCCGAATAGGGCAGCCTTCATCCGACACGCGGTCGCGAATAACCCTAATATCCTCTTCACCAGCCCCTACGACCGTTGAGAAATAAGAGACCTCAGCCATTACATGATTTAGTGCTTATCTGACTTGACAATCCTGCAGACAAGATCGCTTCCATCGACAGAGTCGCCTTCCCGAACGGCAAGACCAGAGACAACCCCATTGTGAGGTGCCGAAATAACCATTTCCTAAGAGGGAGGGAGAAGGTTAGCAATCACTCAACATCAGGATTAAGATTCGGCATTGGGGGCAAACTCACCATCTTCATGGCACTCAGGACAGCAAGAGGATCGCCCTTCTTGACTTCGTGACCCTCATGGACACGGAGTTCGACAAGGACACCAGCCATGGGAGCTCCAACTTGAGAGCTGTCGGCGGGATCGGCCTTCGGCCTGCTGACATTCTCGACGCTGGCAAGTTGGTCCTCGACAGACACCTGCCTGACTTCGCCATTCATTTCATAGAACACTTCCCTCTGGCCCGTCGTCTCGCTCAGAGGCCCGACGGCAAGAAGCTTAAGGATGAGGACCTTGCCCTTTTCCAGTTCAACGTGGAACTCCTCGCCAATTTCGGGCCTGGACAGGAAGTATTTTGTTGGGAGAACGCTCAGGTCACCAAACTTGTTGACAAACTTCTTGTAGTCCTCGAAGACCTTGGGGTACATGGTGTACGCCGCAAGATCGCACTCTGTGATAGGAGCGCCGAACTTCTTGTTGAGATCCCTCTTGATTTTGGTGAAGTCGACGGGGTCAAGGAAGAGACCGGGACGCTTGTCGAGCTTGCGGCGATTGCGGAGAGCATCAGAACGCAGAGGCTCGGGGAATCCACCGTACGGCTGGCCCATCATACCCTCGAGGAACTCGAGGACGGAGCCAGGGAAGTCGAGCTCGGAAGCGCGGGCCTTGACGTCCTCGGAGCTGAGCTTGTTGGACACCATGAACTGGGCCAAGTCGCCAACCACCTTGGAGGTAGGAGTAACCTTCACAATGTCTCCAAGCAGGTCATTGGCGTGCTCATAGGCCTTCTTCGTCTGTGCCCACTGGCTACCGAGGCCAAGCTGGGAGGCTTGGAACATCATGTTGGTCAGCTGGCCACCAGGAATTTCGTGCTCGTACACCTCAGGGTCGGGGCCGCTGAGATGAGCTTCGAAGGGCGAATACAAAAGACGCAGCTGAGCCCAGTAGCTGTCGATTGCGCGGATGTGCTGAACATCCAGACCAGGGTCCAGTCCGGTACCCTCGAGAGACGCGAGGATAGCGTTCATGCTTGGCTGAGAGGTCATGCCAGACATGCTGTCGGTGGCGGCATCGACAGCATCGGCACCAGCCTTGGCGCAGGCTACCATGCTAGCGACACCAGTGCCGGCGGAATCGTGGGTATGGACGTGGATGGCAAGGTCCGGGTACTTCTCGCGGATGCCTCCAATCAGGAGAGTGGCGGCATGAGGCTTGAGAACGCCAGCCATATCCTTGATACCAAGAACGTGAATGTCGAGCTTGACCAACTTGTCGACAAGGTCCATGTAGTACTCCAGGTTGTACTTCTTCTTGGGGTTCAGCATGTCACCGGAGTAGCAAATTGTACCCTCGGCGATACCTCCAGCCTTGTGCACAGCCTTGATGCCAACCTCAAGCTGGTTGACATCATTCAGGGCGTCAAAGACCCTGAAGATATCAACACCGTTTTTCTTGGCCTGGTCGACAAAGTGTTCAATGGCATTGTCGGGCAGAGAAGCATAAGCAACACCGTTGGCACCCCTTAGAAGCATCTGGAACGGGATGTTGGGGATGAGCTTGCGCATGCGGCGGAGCCTTTCCCAAGGATCCTCGTAGAGGAAGCGCATGGCCACATCAAAGGTGGCACCGCCCCAGCACTCCAAGCTGTACAAGTTGTGCATGGCATGGCTGGTTTCCTTGGCAATGTTGAGGAGGTCAATGGTACGGACACGGGTGGCAAGCAGAGACTGGTGGGCATCTCTCCAGGTGGTGTCCATGAGAAGGCAGCCCTTGTAGTCGCGAATAGCCTTTGCGAAGGCCTTGGGGCCTTGCTCGAGGAAGACTTTCCTCCACCCAAGTGGAGAGGGCTGCGAGACATCTAGCTTGCTGCCGGATGGATCCAATAGCTCAGGGTGGATGATATCTCCCTTGAACTTAGGCTCCCCAACCTGGCCCTTGATGCTGCTGCCGTTGACGGCCACGTCTCCCAGATATGCCAGAAGCTTCTGAGCACGGTTCTGAGATCCAATAAGATCAAAGAGCTGGGGGGTGTCGTCAATGAAGGTGGTCCAGCAGTTGCCCTCGATGAAGGTAGGATGTGTAAGAAGAGAGGCAAGGAAGGGGATGTTGGTCTTGACACCACGGATACGGAACTCAACAAGAGCACGAAGCATCTTCCTCCTAGCAATTTCATATGTTGAGCCATGGCACGTGCACTTGACCAACATGGAGTCGTAGTAGGGCGTGATGACTGCGCCAGCAAAGCCATTACCGCCGTCAAGACGAACGCCGTTTCCACCAGCAGAGCGGTAGACCTCGATCTTTCCAGTGTCGGGCTGGAACTGTTTTGCCGGGTCCTCGGTTGTGATTCGGCACTGGATAGCAAATCCGCGCGTCGAGATGCGGTCCTGGGTGAGACCGAGCTGGGCAAGGGTTGCGCCGGCAGCAATCTGGATCTGGGCGGCGACAACGTCAATGCCCGTGATTTCCTCCGTGATGGTGTGCTCCACCTGGATACGGGGGTTGATCTCGATGAAGTAGTAGCGGTTCATCTGGTCAACCAGGAACTCGGCCGTTCCGGCATTGCGGTAGTTGACAGATTTGGCCAACTTGACAGCGTCAGCCAGGATGGCATCACGAGTCTCGGCTGGGAGATCCTTGGCGGGAGCGATCTCGACCACCTTTTGATGCCTTCGCTGGACAGAGCAGTCACGCTCGTAAAGGTGGACAATATTGCCCTGGTTGTCACCGAGGAGTTGGACCTCAATGTGCTTGGGTTTGTCGAGGAAGCGCTCGACGAAGACGGTGCCGTTTCCGAAAGCAGACTTTGCCTCGGAGGTAGCACGCTCAAAGGACTCCTTCAAGTCCTCCTCGGCACGAACAACTCTCATACCACGGCCACCACCGCCAAAGGCAGCCTTGATGATGACGGGAAAGCCATATTCATCCGTGAAGTTCTTGACGTCCTCGAACTTCTCGACTGCACCCTCGGTTCCGGGAACAACGGGGACATTAGCCGCGATAGCGAGCTTGCGGGCAGAAACCTTGTCACCAAGGGAGTCGATGACAGTGGGAGAAGGACCAACGAACTAGGGCGAGGGTCCACAGCGTTAGCCAGATAGCCGAGGACTTACGGTCAAATGGGGGGATTCGAAGGATACTCACAATCAGTCCGGCCTTTTCGACATTTCGGGCGAATCCGGCATTCTCTGACAAGAATCCGTATCCTGTGTCGGGTTGTTTCCGTCAGTTTTCGTGTTTCTCTGATACCAGGAAATCAACGCGCTGGGCAAACGGTGGGAAACGAAATTGTACAGCATTGGTGATCAGGGGACGCTCGGGCAACATTCCCACCCATGACAGCGAATTCCGTGCACCAGAGGATTGGATGTAATACTGAACAACACGGGTTTTCACTCTCTTCTGCACTGGGCATTGATTGGCACTACCAGTAGCCGTTTCGAGTGACATGTGATGAATGTTGAGTGAGGCCAGGATATGAGGGAGAATACCAACATGAGAAATATTAAAAAAAAAATTATAAAACCACATACCGGGATGGATCATCTGGGCTCCATGCTCGAGGGCGATCTTGATGATCTCGTCGCCGGCCAAATAGGCACCGACGGGCGTGTACTGGCCGCGCTTTCCAATGACGTAGGCTTCGTCGGCCTCTGCAGTTTGAAAAGAGTCAGCAATCCCTATCAAGAGTCTCGCAGCTACTTCGAGATATTGGTAGCCGAGCATCGAGTTTGCGCCGAGCTCTAGGACGGATATCGTCACGCTGTCCCGAACATGCCCGGGCATCCATGGTCCATCCATCAGCGCTGCGGTGCTTGGTGTTTGGGTACCGAACCCCTGCTCGGCTCTCAGGAAAAGTGGGTGGGGCAAGCCGCCTGTAGCCTATAGGAAACATTGGCAAGAGCTACCCCTCCACCGTCTTCTGCTCCTGCTAAAACATGTGCTCTTCTTCCAACTACAATTGCCAAGATGTCTCGGAACCTCAGGTTAAAGGTCTTTTTCTCGAGTTACTTACTCTGCCTGTGCATGCTCAGACGGTCCTCATAACTGTTCCCCAGACTGTTAGTCGATTTTCCCCGCGGTGTACGGACGGTTATGTCCGGCGAGACAGCCATTACCTAAAGACCGCGATGGTGTGCAGCGAGAGTTCATGCGCCTATAACTCATGACGGTTAGCACATCCTACGTACCGCACATGGCTAACACAAGGGGTATGGCAAGGCGACTTTGCGCCGAGACATGCCCAAAAGCCAAGTCGTTACTCAGCACGCGGGGGTCAGATTCGTTTTGTTAGTGGGGGAACGTACCGTTCTGAAGATCTGATTCCCGCCCAACAATTTGTTCACGTTAGTATCAATGCATCTGCTAGAAAAGGCAACCCTCCGAGGGGTACTAGACAGGGGTTGCGGTTCATCGGGGATTGTTTCATACACGAATGGCTGCGATATCGGTTAGTACTAAAGTTGCGATAATTTTATCCCCAGGTAATTCTTTTTTATAATTTGTTGGGCTAAACGGGGGACGGGAGGGAGATACTTACGGATTTCTCCTCTGTTGGCAACTGCGATGCGAGAAAATCAGGTGTCAGTAGTATGTTCATGACCACCAGTTCATCATGAAACAAGGTGAATGCCAGCGGTTTTCGGGGACTGAGCACTCTGACTCACCCAAAATCTTGTTCAACTGCATGATGGTAGAGTTGGCGCGGATCCGGTGGACGGTCTGGGCCTCCTTGGGAGAGAGATCATCCTCAAAGACATCGGGGAGCTGCCCCGGGCTGGTGACTTCGGTGGCCATCTTCGTGGATGTTTCGAATACGAGACCGTTATTGCGGCTCTACGGGTGTAAAAGGAGAACTTCTCTCGAACGGTGTGGTGTCGAAACCGCGCACTTTCAGTCCAGCTTTATGTCTCTCTCAGACTCGAGGGAGCTACAAAGCAAGGGACCTGGGGTGGGGTCGAATGGGCGGGTTATTTGGGATCTAAAAAGAGAGGCGGACGAGATAAGAGAAAGCCCTCAAGTGGCCAAAAGTTGGGAGGGATATCAAATGTATAAAGTAAGTAGTAAATGCCTAGTGTAATCAGAGCGCGGGGCAGATCGCGGGCGATGCTATGACGACACAGCGCAGAATGGAGAGGAGAGGAGAGGAGGACGGCAGATATGATGCTCAATGCTTTTGCTTCTTCTAAAATGGGTCCAACTTCAACAACGGCTGCAAGGAGAGAAGAGGTGAATTGGTAACGAGAGAGCCAAATTCAACTCCGGGGGATCGAGTTGCACTTATAGCTTCTCAGGATAGGGGATTCATAGTATCTGGACGGAGTGCCCCGGTGAATATAGTAGCAGTCCTGACCAGGTTGCTAGGAGCTAGGACCACCCATCTGCGGTACATTCTGCATACGTACTCGTAGATGTACAAGCTGCAGTCCTTGTACGGGTGTACTAGCAAACCGGCAAGCCTCTATCCAAGCAAACAACGTGAATGGATACATTTGATGCCACTCTCGCCTTGGACGCGGATCTGAAGCAACTACTTGCTCGTTGCACCCCGGTCCAAACGACACCCCTCCTTCCTTGAGTCTCAAAGCATCGAATTACCCGCGGCAATGCCAACCACCCTTCTTGCAACTCATGTTGGAACATACCTGGTGGATCTGCATGTGTTGTTTGGATGGATATATCCACGGATGCAAGGCTTAAACTAGATAGACGCTACCCATTGGTACGTGAGAACCCCATGGTCGTTTACACCTTCTTTTCATTTTCTTCTCAGTCATTGGGGGAAACTTCCATATTCCATTGCCTATTGCTATCCGCGGAGGGATTTTCGGTGTGACTTTGGTCCTTGGTCGAGGACAAGACAGGTTATTCTCAACCTGGGCTTCTTGGGGAAGGACCATACATTGGACTCCGCAACCACGGTGTTGCCGTTTTTCGGACGAGCCACTAAGATGCAACTATCTCGTCCATGGTTTCCTACGCTTTGTCGCGGCAAAAAGAGAAAACGTCGAAAAAAAATCAAACCTGCGAACCAAGCAGTCTCATAATGTCTTCCCCATTTTGAGAACGATGGAAACACGTTAATCCGAGCATAGTCGAGATATTCATACATGTAATATCGCAGTAGCTGACTCGGAAGCGCGTCCATGCATCTCGGTGCATTGCTGTTCATATTCGCATCTTCTGAGTATTCCCATGAAGTGGGTTTCTTGTCATGAAACTGCTAAAACTCCCAACTTGGGGTAGAATTAGAGGGGATCCGCGACATCCCTGCCCACAATGCTTGTCGAATCTTGGAGCTTGAGCAAGCTTGGGGGGAACTGTTCTTACCTCCTTCCTCCAGTTCAGCCTTTTGCAAAACAGTGGGTAACATGGGATGTACCTGCGCTGCTGGGCTTTGGAAGGAGAGAGGGGAGCAGCAGAAAAAACAAAGATGTTGCTGCTTGCATTTGACTTGCTTGCATTGGCCAACCACACCTCTTCGATAGCAGAGACATTGCCAATCATGGCTCATGCGATCAAAAACCATTTTGCTCCAGCCGGTAATAACACTTGATGGGGCCCAAGATGGTGCAGACTGTGACAGCCTCAAGAGGTAAGTACAGCCAGTTTGTATAGCGGCTCCAGCCTCGAATTCTACCCCAGATTTCACAGCCGCTTCCAATTGCTTCTTTCCGTTTTCGTCCAGCCGAGGGTATATTCGCCTCGCGCCTTCCAGCGCAAACGGACAGAGGAAAACTCCGGAATTTGGACCATCCATGTCGGAAATACATCCAGCTTATCTCGGCATTAGAAGGGATCTCGGCATCCGTCACCACGCAACGCTGTTTAGGAGGTTGTGCTTGCAGCCCAGAAGGAGGGGGTCGAGCCTGGGGGTGTATCATCTCTTACGGGGAACCATTGAGGTTCACCGTTTAGGCCCCGGCTGGATGGCGGAGAGCATGATGAGGATCCATGGATGAGATTATACATAGGAATGGTGTACGTAGGTGGTTTTGTTTTTTCTTCAGTTCCAAGGCTGCCTTAGTCCCAGACTGTCCAAGTGCTCGAGTTGAGTAATTGGACATGCCATCCAATCCATCAACTCGTTCATCCTGCCTGCCTCACGAAGGCTCAGCGAGCCGACTTGGGAAAGCATTCGCGAGTTCACGAACCATTGGGTGGACACTACCCATCCTTGCCACGAATAGCGAATATTGTGGTGCTATGGCCAAGCCGGTACCAAACCAGTACAAGGCAAGAAAGTTCCTCTATAATAAGCCCTGTTGCATGCCCCTTATCTCGGAAACCTGCCAGCGGGCTACATTATGCCAGATGCGCCATTATTGTGCAGCTGCTTGGACAGGATGGCAGGCTTGCGCACGGGGTTCCCTGGTCTCCATGGACCGTTACCAGCCTTTTGGTTTGGGGCAAGAATTTCATCGTCATTTGATGGTGAAAACAACCACGGGAAGGAACCAAGCACCTTGGCAAGGTACATGATGCCCTAATACCAGCCCCACATATTCATCCCACCAGAGTCCGGCCTCGGATGCTGCGGGGTATTATAACTCTGTGAGATCTAATTCAGACGTAGCAAATTATGAGGCTGAACGAGATGACGACAGTGGCACGTGTACGATTAGGTGTTTTGATATTGGTATTTCTTTCCTTCTTTCTTTCTTTCTTTCTTTTTTTCTATTCTTCTTTGCATGTCACCTGGAATGAAATCATGGCTCAGTACCACCCTTCAAGCTTGAATAGGTCTCACTCCACGCGCGTCACACTCAACCGGTACACCCATTCGTCCATACCTCGAGCTAGCGATGCGCATCTTGAGGGTGGACTGGGAATTTCACGAAGGCCACACACATCGCTCGGCGCATGCTTGCCCAAAGTGGGAAAGTAGAGCCAGTAGGAAAGAGTGGGGGGCTATGCCTATTCCAATCTTCCAGGCACAACTCCATGTTGTCTTGCTTCTTCCCCATTTCCTGGTGTCATTTTTTGGTGTTGAGTGTGCGGCTGACATCAATGATGCACCGAAGTACCCAAGTGCCGACCTCCTCTATGTAGTATAGCAACAACGCATCACGAAGCCTCGACGCCACGCGCGCGGCAAATATTCCGTGAACATGTACATATGCGGGATTCGGCATCCACATATACTAACCATATATCTATACGTGTACCTTCTAACATAATCCGCATGCAGTTATCCTGTTGCTGTGCTAGCATATACTGAGCATTGGGTAGCTGGTGTTTTAAGTAGCATCACAAGGAGACATGAGCAAGGACATAGCCCTTCAGAAGTGCCAGTATTCCACGGTGACAGTATATCATCTACTGACAAGAATAGGGGACTGAGGGCTATTTGTTTCCAAAAATTACTGTCCAGGGTAGAGAACCGAGATGGCCTATACTGAAGGTGGGACGCTTCTGGATATAAAGACCTTCGCCCCTGTCTCAGCCTTCATTGGTGGCCGAAGAAGCTTTGATTTATGTTCCAGAAGCTAATAGGCTCTTAGCACTCGGATTCATGGAGTCAAGCCCCCCGTTTACCTTAATAAATCACCCGCTACTGCAAAACTGGCCACACGCACAGAAGCTTGTATACTATGGCTGGCGAGAGCCTCTTGTACTAGTACTTCCTCAAGCCCAAAAATGTCTGTCTTGATAAAGCTAGAGTCTTGTAGGTGTGGGAAAATAATACCCCAAGAATATGCTGGTAATTACCCAGACCCTCCCCATGCGATCAATTCCTCCTGGCGAGGCCAGAGTTGCTTTTGGCACCATCCGAGTCGCTGGAGCTAGAAGCTTGCTTCTGATTTACCTCCCAACCCTAGACTCCACTCCCTTAGTCCTACCACATGCTTTAGCCCCCTGTCTATCTGTGATATAACGAGACCTTCCCTCCTAGTGAACGCCTCCTTTTCCCGAGTTTAAGCAGCCTAGTGTTACTTTTACTTCTTCTCGGCCAAAGACTTGGCGGCATCCGCGACCTCGTTTGCTTTCTTTTCAACTGCCCCAAATGCTCCAGACGCCTCGGCCTGTTCCTTTCCTCCCCACTTATGCCATGCGATCCACCGGTAGCCTTGCGTCAGCTGGGATGCCTCATTGATGAAGTGGCAGCCGAACAGTAGGTAGTTCTTGGGTGTTACAGCCAGCGAGTAGCGCATAAAAGTCAGCGAGTAGACGATAAGGGAGCCTGTCATGGGTCCGGAAATCCTATGACACAAGTCATCAAATATCAGCGCTGTGTAGTTGTCACAAGCCTGTGCAAGGCGGTGGGATTTTTCGAATGCTTCTTCGAAAACGGGCTCGGAAAATCCGGGATGGAAACGTACAGGTCAGGGCTCTTCTGTGCGTCCATTATGGCAGCAATGGGAATCCCAAAGTTGGAAACCGGACCCCAGAAATCTAAGAAAGAGCCATCGCATTAGCGGAGTTGCCAATTGATACATTGGTACCACCAAAAAGCATCAATGGGGGAGAATATCCTCCCATCCAGTCTTTCCGGCTGTGCAGTTACTGCCTTGAGGAGACTTTGAGCCCATGCTAAGCCATGGGAAGTTTGGCAACCGTCAAGTCGAGGATAATGACGGAACGGACATAAGCATGCAGAAGTCCGAAGTCGGATTGGGGGGAGAAAACTTACGTGTTGAACAGATGTAGTCTGACACAGGATTCGAGCGAATCTTCGCATTTATTGCTTTTATAGCGGCCGCCATGGTGTGGTATATTGAGCTAGTAGTAAGGAGAGCTTGGGGTGGACAAGTGAGGGTTGAGAAAGTTGAAAAGGTTGAGTTGCGGAAGCTGTTGGTAGCTGCGCATTTCCATGCATCATCGTCAGGACCCGTCACTCAGGATTCCGAAATTTTGGGCAGCCTGGATCTAGCTTGTTTTTGCGGCGATAAGACCTGTCACGTGCGCCGCCTGCAACTTTAGCAGCGACGACTTTAGCCGCAGCTCCTCAATAACCCTTGTTGTGCGATGCTTCACTTTCCCTCCATATTAGGAGCCTCCAATGCTGTATCTTGAAGACCCATCCACATGATGTTATTGCAGGCTGTCACCGGGCCAGCATAACCAGCTTCTATGATTCGGAATGTAGGTCAAAGATATCCGGAAGGTACGTACTTATTTTTGGGAGCACTTTAGCTTCCCAAATCGGACTTAAGGCTAAGCGCCAGAACCAATAGGATTCGCGGCTGGTCTTGACATATTATAGCTCTTTAAGAACATTCATCGCCAACTTTCTATATGACCAGTTGAATTATGCATGTATTTGTCTTTAGGATACAGGAACATTCCTTTTATCTCCGTCTTGTGTCATAAAATGCCAGAACGCCGTGGTATCTCTTTTTATCCCATGGTTAGCATCTTCTCCGTCGCAACATCCCGTCTTTATCGTCTAGGTCCACCTTGAAATCCGGCAGGAGGCTGGCCACCAGGGAACGGCGGAGGGAACTGGCCACCGCCAGGAGCACCAGGGAAGCCACCCTGTGGAGGAAACTGAGGTGCACCGCCAGGGAATCCTGGGGGAGGAGGACCTCCACGACCAAAGCCAGCGGGAGGGGGGAATCCAGGCGCACCTGGAAAGCCAGGTGCAGGAGCACCTCCGCCGACGCCAGGAGCAGGGCCCTAAGAAAAAAGTTAGTCACCATCACTACACTGAAGGGGCCGGCTTGTTATAGCCACTTACTGCAAGGGAGACTGGGGCTCCTCGTCCGGCTGCTCGCGCAACACCAGGACCAGATTGTAGAGTTGTTGAAATCCCAGAAGCAGTGCCCTTCGCCAATCGCGCACTTGGATCAGAGGGGGGCGGTGATTCTACCGACAATGACACAATATGAGCCCCTCGGACAATGGTGAGACCGAGAGTGCGCTTCTCCTCCGTTTCGACGGCTGAGCTAGGACCCGCGGCACCAGGGGCTGGTGGCTTTGCTTGCTTGCGCTTGACGCGTCGGAACTCTTCGGTGTCTGCGAGGACGATGTTCATATGCTGTTTCCATGGTTAGTTACCTTCAACTCTCGCCACGCCATGGTGAAGTCGCGCACCTTGTCAAAAGCCAGCATCTGTCCCGTCATCTGTCGGCCATCGTTTAGGGTAACTCGCATTCGGTAGTTGATCTGCTCGGAAAGTCAGCGTTTGCTACGGTCATCTGGGTTGTTGCACGCGGATTTATCGAGGAGCTCGGGGAACTACGTACGTAACCGGCCTAGGTGTTTCGGTTCTTGTCAGCCTGCAATGTCAACATACTTCTGAACCTCAGAGGTGGAGGGTTGGGGAAAACTTACCATTTTTCCTTGCTTGTTCGACATGATGGGCGGCGGTTTGGGGCTACAGCGCAGCTCCCTATTGTGCCGAAAAAAGTATATAAAAGAAGAAGGTTTTTTTTGGAAAACTGTTTGAGGAGACTTGTATGGGTGATTGAGTGTGCTTGAGTACAGCTCCAGATGCCAGCGCTGCTCTTGTCAAATATGAGGCTGGAAGACTTTCTGCCCACAACCTATTCCAATGCCGATCATTATCCTCCGCTCAGGTTACCTAATACAAGGCGGTGAAGAGGCCTAGCCAAGATTCCGGTACAGGGAATTGTGGGTCAAAAAGATGTCCTATTAAAGTCATGTGATGGCGGCTGGCAGCAACCTAGCTAGAACCTCCCATAGAGCCCCTCCCACAAATTTCCTGTGCCTAGGGTTTTTCTGCCCACACTCAAAATTCCTCTTCCGAACTTTTGGTGAACTTTCTTCCCATCGTCAACCTCACAGCTCGGAAACAAGTCTACCACAGCTTCTCAACCTGCTAACCTGGAGCAACTCTTGTCAAACAATCACAATGGTATGGATCCAATTCCAGTTCTAGTAAATAATAGAAGCATTTAAAACTAACTGCTAGTTCAAAGTCTTCCGAAAAGGCTGTCAACCCCATGCGCGAGCTGCGCATCGACAAGCTCGTCCTCAACATCTCTGTGGGCGAGTCTGGCGACAGACTTACGCGTGCTGCCAAAGTGTTGGAACAGCTCTCCGGTCAGACTCCTGTCTACAGTAAGTAATACCTGCTGCTTCGAATGTTCCCGAGCTTGTCTTTATCAGGAATTTATTCAACTAACAAAACATTCACACTGCAGGCAAGGCTCGCTACACTGTCCGTACCTTCGGTATCCGCCGTAACGAAAAGATCGCTGTCCACGTCACCGTCCGTGGTCCTAAGGCCGAGGAGATTCTCGAGCGTGGCCTCAAGGTCAAGGAATACGAACTCCGCAGGCGTAACTTCTCCGAGACTGGCAACTTTGGTTTCGGAATTAGCGAACATATCGATCTGGGAATCAAGTATGACCCCAGCATTGGTATCTACGGCATGGACTTTTACTGCTGCATGACCCGTCCAGGTGCCCGTGTCACCCGCCGCCGCCGCTGCAAAGCCGCCGTCGGCTCCCGTCACAAGATCCATCGCGATGAGACTGTCAGGTGGTTCAAGCAGCGATTTGACGGCATTGTCCGATAGATGTCTCCTTCGACATTCTAGGAGCTAAGTACATGGTGGAAACGGCATTGGAAGTCAAAATTCTGCATTGATTCTGGCGACAGGCGTCCAACCCGGGTTTATGGGTCTTTCATGGTAAATTTATAGTCAAGGAAGAGAATCTTCAATGCGTCCTCTCCATCCTGCCATCAAATCGTGTTTTGATGTGCCACGGCCTCAGAGTCCGACCGGCGCCATGCCGGCTTTCAAGTTCCAGTTGACTCAATACTATGCGTGCCAGACGTGATTCATTGTGCCGAATTCAAGTCCTTGGGAGGCTGTCTTTTTTTTCCTCGCCCAAAATGCACGTGTTTTTCAAACCATCGGTCGCCAGTTTGGGTTACTGCTGTCAATGTGCCGAAAGAACAATCATCCACTGCCAGCCCTCCACGGTCAGCTTTTCCGTCTTTATGTGACTCGAAATGGCCAACTACTGCATGCAGGACTAACTGTACCAGTTGTACCAACTGCTGCAGTAGCTAACGACAGATACCTGCCGTCATATTTGTTAAATTGTGTCGATTGTCCAGGTTTCACTGATGAGGACATGATATTCCGGCTGATTCAGGCATGTTTATAGGGTTCATGCCAATCAAACAAGTGAATTATTATCAAGTTCAGCTATTTGTATGCGAGGACCAGTTAAAATTGAGGAAGTTCGAGACTTGGTAGCGCCGTCACTGTATGCGGGGTCAAGAACAACATATCACATCACGTGATGAACGCATAGAATTCTATATCCCGACTGTCACGGGACAAAGTGTTGTCAAATTCTCCAGTCTCCAAATATGGGCACAGAAAAGAAGAAATACATCTTAATAGTAGGTACTACCGACCGCCTCTGATGAGTATTCCATAGGTCGCGCTTCTCGGGTCGTCCTATGAAACTCCTGTACGAAGCAGACTGGCTATGTTTGATGCGGTACTTAGTGTCCCATTGCTCGAGTGGGTCGTGAATCCAGTAATCAGAATCAAAAACCTCGTCCTCTTCTCCGATCTTGGGCTTCGACATGCAATCAAGGCCTGGGCCATCAAAGTCCTTCTTGGTCTGTTTCGTGATGTTGCACCCACCGTACATTCCCCGGGGCGGCTGCACTCTGAAATCAAACTCCGCTGGGGGATCGAGGATGTCGCTCAAAGACCGGTTATCACGCCTAGCAGTTTGTCGCACTGGCCATGCCTGCGTCTCTTCCAGCGATTCGTAGCAGCTGAACACGAAGACTTCGCAGCAAGTCTCCCTCTTCGACAGCAATTTAGACCGCTTTCGTTCAATTTCCTTTGCGAGGGGTTTTCAAAAAGCAAAGTGAGTGGCGCCTGAAATAAGAGCATGGATGAGATGATTGCCGACTGCCTGACCCAGGTATGTGTGCACGGCGATATATATGACTTAGATAGGAAGATATTAAACTATAATGCTCACTGATAACATTTTCGACAAGACCTCCATCCTATAGTTATTGCCCAATTCCCTCGAATAATATTTTTTTGGACTCGAGCACCATTTACTCTCTCCCAAGTGCAGCAGAGGAAAGTTCATTGCTTGTAATAAATGGCGCGTATAATGCATCCTAACAATGTTCCATTTCATTTCTCATCATACTTGACTCCCGTCCACGTCAGAGGTTTGATCAACTAACAGACAGGACAGTTTCCAACCGATTCCCATTGTTGATCTTGTTTCCCTCGAATCAAAAGTCCCAAACCCACTGATCATGATCAGAATAGTCGCAGCTTGGTGATGCTGTACAGGGCTAGAGGCTAAGTACCACCACCTGCATACTATCCTAACGGAGGCTCTTCGACCATCCGCAGCACAACTATGTAGGCGTGACCCCAGGCTATGCTACTGTAGCTCAGCGAGCTAGAGCTGGGGTCTAGTAGTGGGGCATGGCAGGGGTCAATTGCCCTAGAATTCCCGGCTTGGCTGGCAGAATTGGCGGGCGGGAGTGAGATACTGGATGCCTCAGGCACCAAGGCACTAATATTTGTGCATGCTCTTACCTTGAGCAAAATTTCACGAATTGTCTCGCGGGCTCTGATTGGCCGGGCCACACAGCTCCGAACCCACCCACTCTCTCGATCTTCCGCCTCCTGCCATTGAAACTTGCTTCATAGAAAAAGTCTCGATTTCTTCCCTTCCCAGAACTTGAGCATCACATTGTCCCCCATCTCCCCTCCAGGCCAATTGCGGATAATCTGCAATTGCTTTTCCCTTCCCTCAGAGGTTCGAGTAACCCTGTGTTTTTAATAATGTTCCGCAACGCCCTCCGTCAGTCCTCCCGCGCTGTGAGCGCCCTCTCTGCCACTGGCAGATACGCTGCCGTAAGTCTTGTCCTGTCGTCCCCGTCGACCGAGTCTTCCGCTATCGACGAAAAAAACATGATACAAAGCCTCAACCGACCCCGGCGGTCGCAATTTGAGACTAATTGGGTGCCCGGAGGAGGTGTTGTTGCTGCTGCGGCCGATGTTTTGTGATGGGGGAGGTGTTTTGGGCGGAGTGATGCTTCTCCAACCCGGAGCAATTCGGCTAACTTGGTTTTCACCCTCAAAATAGGTGCGAAATGCCGCACCGGCAGCATTCCAGGTCCGTTCCTACGCCGACAAGGCCTCTCCCACCGAGGTTTCCTCCATCCTAGAGCAGCGCATCCGGGGTGTTCAAGAGGAGGCCAACCTTGCCGAGACTGGTCGTGTTCTATCCGTCGGGTACGTCTATTCTTCCTGAGGTTCAATTGAGGTGGACAACTCGGTCAACAATAGGCTTTTTTGTCGACGACATCAACACCACACAACACAACCCCGCCCACCATAGGTTTGCTTGCATGCAACCGTCCACATACCACCGACGATGTCGACACCACTTAAACTACAATTGTTCCACCGCCACCGCCGTTACCAAACTCTCGTTGTCAATTGAAATTGCAATTGAAATCGGGGGTTGTCAAAACGGCAAACAATAAACATTGGCTCCTTGATATTCAATGGGAAGAAAATAACAAACATGCATGTACTAACCTGGATCTATGTGTAGTGATGGTATCGCCCGTGTCCATGGCATGGCCAATGTTCAGGCTGAGGAGCTTGTCGAGTAAGTTTGCACCTGGGGTTTCCCTCCAGTGATCATGGAATGCACCCAGAAAGCTAACACGGTGTGCAGGTTCGCCTCTGGCGTCAAGGGCATGTGCATGAACCTCGAGGCCGGCCAGGTCGGTGTTGTGCTTTTCGGTTCCGATCGTCTGGTCAAGGAAGGCGAGACCGTCAAGCGAACAGGAGAAATTGTCGATGTCCCTGTCGGCCCTGAAATGCTTGGCCGTGTCGTCGACGCCCTCGGTAATCCCATCGACGGCAAGGGCCCTATCGCCACCAAGGAGAAGCGCCGTGCCCAGCTCAAGGCCCCCGGCATTCTTCCCCGCCGCTCCGTCAACCAGCCGGTACAGACTGGTCTCAAGTCCATCGACGCTATGGTTCCCATCGGCCGTGGTCAGCGTGAGTTGATCATTGGTGATCGTCAGACCGGAAAGACTGCTGTTGCCCTCGACGCCATGCTCAACCAGAGGAGGTGGAACGATGGAAACGACGAGACCAAGAAGCTTTATTGCATCTACGTTGCTGTCGGCCAAAAGCGTTCCACCGTCGCCCAGCTCGTCAAGACCCTCGAGGAGAACAACGCCATGAAGTACTCGATTATCGTTGCTGCCACTGCCTCCGAGGCTGCTCCTCTTCAGTACATCGCTCCTTTCACCGGTGCCTCCATCGGCGAGTGGTTCCGTGACAACGGCAGGCACGCCCTTGTCGTCTACGACGATCTTACCAAGCAGGCCGTTGCGTACCGTCAAATGTCCCTACTGCTCCGTCGTCCTCCCGGACGTGAGGCCTACCCCGGTGACGTTTTCTACCTCCACTCTCGTCTCCTCGAGCGTGCCGCCAAGATGAACGAGAAACACGGTGGTGGCTCCATGACTGCCCTTCCCATCATTGAGACCCAGGGTGGTGATGTGTCTGCCTACATTCCTACCAACGTCATTTCCATCACTGATGGACAGATCTTCCTCGAGGCCGAACTCTTCTACAAGGGTATCCGCCCCGCCATCAACGTCGGTCTTTCTGTCTCGCGTGTCGGTTCCGCTGCCCAGCTCAAGGCCATGAAGCAGGTCGCTGGATCTCTCAAGCTTTTCTTGGCCCAGTACCGTGAGGTCGCTGCCTTCGCCCAGTTCGGTTCCGATCTTGATGCCGCCACCAAGCAGACTCTCAGCCGTGGTGAGCGTCTTACGGAGCTCCTGAAGCAGAAGCAGTATTCACCCATGGCCGTTAATGAGATGGTTCCTCTCATCTACGCCGGTGTCAACGGTTTCCTCGATGCCGTCCCCGTCGGCAAGATCCTCCAGTGGGAGGCGGACTTCCTGGCACATCTCAAGACCAACGAGTCTGAGCTCCTGGCTACCATCGACAAGGAGGGTTCTCTCAGCAAAGATCTCGAGGCCAAGCTGAAGGACGTGACCACAAGCTTCATCAAGAGCTTCATTGGATAACTGATTACAAAAAGCGAGGTTCAAAGGGATGTGATGCTGTCTATATCGCCTTTTTAGTTTTTTGCGTTTCCTTAGATGGGCGTGCATGCAATCGGGTGCAAAGGTTGAGGGTACAACCTGGGGAAGAATCATGGGAAATGGTCTCTGGGGAGGACTTCATCCCGTGTTGTAAAATAGAGCTAAAACTCAATTAAGCACCCGGTTCCTTTTGTCCATTTTTGAAACACGATCAAGATACCAATTTTCATACCTGCCATGCAGCGATGTTGCTATTTGACGATGTGTGGATATATAAGATAGCAAGTGCATACGCTGTGATTACTTGCATTCATGATACGAAAATCTTCCATCGCAATGGCACAGTCTGAGAACACCGACAATGAATGTATGGCTGGGAAGGAACGGAACATTGTTAATGGTTCTGGGTGGGTCCACCCGATCACCATGACGCCACCAAGGCTAAAAAGCTATGGCAGCCGCACTGACATCATACAGGAGAACCAGACGTTTGACCAGTTGGGAATCTCTTCCTCCTCCGCCCTTCCATCTTTATACTCACCATTAAAGTAACAACCGCATCATTTTCCCATTCAACCGCCATTGGGTTTTCGAGGTCGTGATTTCTAAAAGTAATCGTTGCATTGGGACGCGTGGAGGACTCGACATCGGTGGTCGTCCAATCCACACTTCGTCCGTTGATCTTACTACACACAACCCCGCCAAGCCACAACCTCAACGCCCGGAGCATAGCTCCAGATAGGTGCATGAGTACCAGCAGGAACGTCCGCCTACTGACCATAATACAGCCGCCGAATCAAGCTTGAGAGGTCCCTGTGGCACAATTCTCACCTTCTCTCACGATCAATTTACCTTGCAACTCGTCCAAAATTCAGCTGGTTTGCAGTCTTCATTACAGTAGCTGACAATGAGCTCCGGCCGCGCCCCGACACCGCCCAACATGTCTCCAGCAGCTAAGACAATGCTCGCTCGAGCGAGGAGAATTATCCCTCCGATGCCCGATAGTTTTCACAAAGGTACTCGCCCATATACACTGCGCCCCTATCTTCGAATGCAGAGGTCGAGGACTAAGCGAGGTGATCAACAGGGCAACTTGGAAGGATAGCCGTCATTGGTGGCTCGGAGGACTATACCGGAGCGCCGTACTTCAGTGCCATGGCAAGTGCCCGCCTTGGATGTGACATGGTATGTACGATGTGAGACTACTGCTCTTGAGCAAGAGGATGTCACTTCGACTCCAATGCTCACTCTTTCCCTTGTATACCATTAGTCACCCTATAATACTTACCATTTCCTCCAGTCCCACGTGATATGTACTCGAACCGCCGGCCAGGTCATCAAGACGTACTCTCCAAACCTCATGGTCCATCCCTTGATGGAACAATCGCCACCAGCCCACTCCAATCCCCCTTCGCCGGCATATACCGTTTCCGACAAGGCTGTCGACCTAGCCGACAGGATCGCCACGACGATGCTTCCCCGGCTCCACGTCCTTGTCATTGGCCCCGGACTCGGCAGGGACCCCCTCATGCAAGAGACAGCCGCCCGTGTCATCGAAGCCGCGAAGAGGAAGAAAATACCTGTCATCATGGATGCAGACGCGCTGCAGATCATCATGAAGGAGCCCAAGATCCTCAAGGGGTGGGACGAAGTCATTCTGACACCCAACGTGGTGGAGTTTGGCCGGCTGTGGGACAGTAATCCGCCTCCGGAGGATAATCATACCGGCAGTAGCCAGGTGGATAGGGAGACAGAAAAGGTTGTTAGGCTTGCGAATCATTTGTGGGGCCCGACCATCATCCAGAAGGGTGCCAAGGACTATATCAGCAACGGTATGCCTGAGGGAACCGCGACTGTGGACCTTGAGGGTGGTAAGAAGAGGAGCGGTGGTCAGGGAGATACGCTGACTGGCTCGATTGCCACTTTCTTGTGTTGGAGGAGAGCGTACCTGGATGGGTTGTGGGAAGAGACGGAGAGGGAAAAATTGAGCGAAGCCGAGACCTTGCTTCTCGCGGCTTTTGCTGGAGCAGCGGTCACCAGGGTATGTGTCACTTCCTGCGCTTTGTCCTTGAAATAATATGACATGCTAACTATCATGCCCAATGCTGACAGGAGTGCTCGCGGTTGGCGTTCCTGAAGAAAGGGCGCAGTCTACAGGCTAGTGATCTGACAGACGAGGTCCATAATGCCTTCCTGAATCTGTTTGGGGATGATGAGCCTGATTCTGCTAGGCTGTGATCGCAGCGTCCGGCTGTAGCCAGTGGCATCGTACAATGCGTGCTATACCTTCATAAACGAGGTGATCGCTAATCCGTGGGGGGACGATGCTTCCCGGGGGATGGGCGTCTCGCGGTTCGGTGCCCGATACTGTTCTAAACTAGTCTAGGGGCATCGACACTGAGCATGGGCGGGCGAGATGCTTCGGACTGGATTTGAATTAAGGTGTCTGAAGAGGGAATTCGAGCTGTCCGAAGATACGACTAATGAAAATCTTTCTTGTCGACCGGGGATGTCTCTACTGTCGTGCGCTGTGTAGCTCACCACTCCGAACAGCAAGCTTGCAAGCGGGGATGGGTGGATGGATGGGGAGGCGTCGCTGTCTCGCTGAGTCTTACTTCTGCTACTGCTGCTGCTGTGCCCCAGATTAGATGATCCGGAGCCCGAGCCACCCAAACTGCGGGCTGGATCAGAGGCAGAGGAGCACGCATTCCGGATTTCCACCTGAGCTGTTTTTAAAACTCGGCCATCGTTCGCGGCGTTACCGACTGGTGTCTCAAGCATTTCCGGGTTTGCTCTGTCATGGCGGGGACCTGGATAGGGAGGTCTTGGGAGGGGAGACCACTTATCAGCCGTCACGATCTTTCCCCCTTTCGCTAGGAAAAATACAGCAAGTAGATGTAGCAGTTAGCATACGGCAAACCGATACTATAAGCCATGAGAGCACGCTCCGCTATATCCTCGCCGTAGTGATGGTGATTCCAAGTTAAAATATCATGAAGAAATGCCGCGGGGCATATCTAACGCACTTGCAGACCGGGGAGCAATTCCAATCCGGCCAACTTGGCTAGATGTCTGGTTCGCGGGGTTTCACCAAAGAGGCCTGAAAAATGGGCATGAGGAGCAGCGGTTGGTAGCGGCGTACATGCGTCGGGGACATTGCGTAGGGCTGGCTACGTATGCATGCTAGGAATGTATAACCGCTTGGGAATTTCATGGTGCACAAGATAGACTCGGGGAGTGGGCGCCTGTGTTTGTCTTGGCAGTTTGTTTTTGTACTTCGGGGACTGGCTCTGGACTCGATGGCCTAACCTTGGGGATACTCCTACTATCGTACTAGTTTCACTCGTGGTTGAAATATACCGACATATATGTATATAAATATATATAAATATATATATGGCCTCAAGGTGTAATTTAATACAAGATACATTTTTACTTTGCGTCCGCAAAGCAGTCTTTCCTTGCATCTATACTCTAATCCATATCAAAAGACATGAGGGCGAAGACTCCGGCACAGTGGAAGCACCTATCTATCTAGAAACTGAAGAGCTACATACATAATTAAGTGGCCCCCTCGGCCCCCCTTGCTGCGAGGTGGTGGGATCTAGGGCAGCGCGCTGCGGCTTTTCCAACAGTCTCTCTACCTGCTTTCTTTCTCCAGCGCCGCTACTACTGTAGGTAGTTAGCTCCCACGTTGTCCACCTCCTTGACGGATGAGGCGAATCATGACGGGGGTGGTCGCGCAGAAGAGACGAACGAACGGGGGGGCGTGTCGTATTTCAAGACGGAGGAGCAATGGGGTTCCCTGCAGCAGCGCCCGGCAGCGAAAAGCGAGGTTGTGTGCCGTGCGTGGGTGTGGGTGTGGGTGTGGGTGTGGGGTGCAAGCTCCAAGCCATTTCGGGTGCTGCAACATCGGATCCTCTCGTGAGTTGGGGACGTCGAGAGAGAGGGATGGGGGGGCCCGTGCTTCAAACAAAAGTTGGGCTTGAATGAAGAAGGATCCGAAAAGCACAGGTGCGGTCCGTGCGACTATAAACGTCGTCGGATGATGCGATGGGACGCCTTCGGGTTGAGGTTTGCGAGGAGGGGAGGGGGGGGGGGGGCCGAGTCCTCGACTTCCGAGCTACGTACAGTGTACTGTACATACATAGTCATGGGGACAGTCACATTCATACATACATACATGCGTGGAGGGATCCTTCCGGCTGCAGTAATAAGCGCTAGCAGGTGCTCGGGGCAGCCTGGGAGAGTTATGTTTGGCTGTATATTGGCTTCCGGGGCGCAGCATTATCGAGGTGGAAGCCAGGTTTGTTTGATGCCAGAGTGCCGAGGCGGGCGACAGCAATATCCGTGCACGCGTTCTGAGCCAGACTTTCCCGCGACTCGTCAGGAAAATCGGTTTCCGGACGTGTACCATGTATGGTACTTGCATCCTGTCTTTGAAATGTGACCTTCAAGTTGGGGGCCGGGGTTCATCGCGTACCTGCCGCATTCTTCCTTCCGAGGTGCATGTAGCTAGTAGTTATACATAGTATACACGAAATATACAAACGGCCGAGCGTAGTAATAATATGTAAAAAAATTCCAGGTTCCACTTGGCTCAACAGGCAGCACAGCATCAAGCAGTTCTCGCTTGATGGTGGCAGCAGCAGCAGCCACCGTAGTCAAAGCGCCGTGCAGGTTCGAGCAGGATCACGATGCAACGAGCCGCAGCAGCAGCAGCAGCACACAGATATGGGTGGCGATGGTGACGGTGACAGTGACGGTGACGGTGACGGTGATGCAGTAACCGTAACACACAAGCACATTGCTCTTGCAAATCCGCAAAACTCGCTCCGGCGAGTCCACCGGGTACTAGGCTCTACGCGGCATGTGGTTGGAAGTTACTACCGATCCGGGTCCACAGGGTCAGTCGTGCCGGAAGCCAACGCTGGAGGACGAGGCGAAAAGGAGACGATCCATGCATGTTTTTCGTCTGGATTCTTATTCATCCGGCCTTGTCTGAGGAGGCCTCTACGCCCTGGAGATCAATCTTACATAGTTGCCATGTCTTGGAACAATGTGCTGTGTTCGGTACTTGATTCCCAGCACTCGTAGGTATATAACCTCACCTCGCTACCAACCAATCAAGTCCCCCAATATGGCCGAAGAACGAAATCTGCGAGACGAAAGTAGCATCAAATGCTTCCTTTTCTCCTTTCCTACCAGGTAGCCTCGTCGTGCACTGCCACTCCAGTCCTGGGGTTGTAGGCTCTGCTTATCGACAGCTCGAGACACCCGATGGGCGGTTTGATGACATGCCTCGGCCATGGGCGACCTTGACAGGTTGGTGGGTTGGCTGGTGGGCGATTTGACGAGGCGATATCTGGAATACCCTTATTTCCTATCGCATGTCGTCGTATCCTCAGTAATCGATTAATGGTCGGCTTATGGAGAAACTAGCAATATCGCCTCCTTAACACTGTATAAACATCTGGCATGACCGAGCCGGGAAACTAGTTGAAGCTGCTAGTTTAAACATTGGCAACCTCGGGGTCTAGAATAAGAAACCAGATCTCAAGTCTGGCGCATATCAGTAATTATTTGTTTCTGAATCGCAGCCCTCCAAAAAAAGCATGGTTCAAATTTCGATTACTTTGTGCTTGACATTTTCCTCGTCTTCTCACAGCGAGGTGGCTCATAAAGGACCATGACGGTTATTCTGGGAGTCTCGCACGTGGCTGTAGCTGACACCCCGTCACGCATGCTGGGGAAAACGTGTCTTGTTCGTTGCCAGAGAACATGCATACAGACCAGTAGCAGGAACCCTGCTCGTTCAGTGATCGGGAGGATGTTGGGGGGAATATGACCGCTAGAGATGAAGATTGTTCGGAAAAGATACAGCGCCGTAACATGGGCAAAAGACGATGTTTCCCCTCAAAAATAATAATCGTCTTTATTTCCAGTATCGTGGGCATGTTGCTATCATTGCCTCGGATCAGACGCGTCTTGGCCAAATCCAGATAGTCCTATCGATTTATCAGACATGCCATTGGTCTGTGGAAAATGCAGCTTTACAACATGAGTCGGATTTCTCCCGCTGGGCTCTACAGACACTATCCAAAGAATTGTTTTTTGCCTTTCGTTATCAGCCCCAACATATGTTTCTTCTTGGTTGATGGTGTTGTCGTGTCCTGTGTGTCCACACGTATTTTAGAATTGCTTCTTGCTCGTGGGGTATCTGTCTCTCAAGTGAAAGGCGAACCCTTAGGAGGACCGCCAAGCCTCCATGTGTGTCTCAGGATTAGGCCCGCATCATACGGAGAGGAACTGCCAGAAAACTACCTAGCAGCGCTAGCGGGATGGCAGCATGTGTGGTTCGTTTGGGATGGCGAACACATTTCGTACTAGCCTGTACGGTCCGCCTTTGACAGATCGAGGACGACCTGAATTATTAAAAGATATAGGTGGCGGGAAGAGACTAGAGAGAGAGAGAGAGGGCTGTGAGTAGCTAAAAGAGATCTGCTTACGGATATGGACGGGAAGGACGCAAGCTCGTTGCGAAGTTTCCGACCCAGCCGAATGAGTGCCTTCCTCGAGCAGAGGAAAAGCAATTGGACCATGGGATATATGACTATCCACCAAATTATGTTGCTTTTTCAGCTCTAGTTCTAGCTAGGCGGGTGCTATACTGCTGAACTGGACGGACGATGCAGGCATTGGAGCTCGATGGCGCTTGGGTAGAGTCTGCCTAGCACGCCTAAAAAACAAACCACAGTAACTCTATCCGCAAGTGCACTGTGAGATTCCGTAGTGTTGAACTAGGTTTCTAATCTAGGCTTCGGGTTCTTGAACTTGGCTTTCTCCTCTTTTGCTAGTCGAGATTGCGTCAGTCAGCGGTAACGGCAGGGAGGGGGGTGCAGCCGCGCCCGCATACATATCTATTCTGCGGCGGCCTCTGTTGTGGTTCCAGCATCGATGAAGTAGGAGAACAGCTCCAGTATACTTGTTTCTATCTGTAGTGACCGTCGTTTTCATCGCTGCTGAGCGGATCTATATCAGGACTGGTTGTTACGTTCGGCTACCTACCGTAAAGAAAATGTCGGGAGATCTGCGAGCTAAGATATCCCATATGATAAGGCTTTCTTTGCGACTCGAAAAAGCATCCGACCACAATGCTGCAAGTTGGGTTTGTCGATGATTTGCACAGATACTTCCTTGGCGGTGGGAGAGCTAAGACACATCTCCAGGGCTAGCAACATTGCCACAGAAAAGAAACCCCGAGGAATCATGCTTCCTGCACAAAGAGGTAGTGGGAGGGGAGACTGGCCGCCCGAGGAACAAGAAATGTTGCCCCCCGCTTACTACTATTGTCCGGCGGATGGGTTGCAGAATTCTCGTCCATGCTCACCTTTCACCCAGCGGGGGAGGGGGAGGTGATGGATGAGGAGAGAAATGCATGGTTGTGACGGTCAGCGTGTTCCCCAGTGTAGACCTTGCTGATTATCAGGCGGTCGGATGGATAAACCTGGTCAACGGACTATGTATGTATCTTATAGACCTGTGAGCTATATCAACCAGTCTGTGCGGTTACGCTGGTAAGCCAGACAGACACTCGCCGACTCTCCCCGTGCCTGCCGCATCCCTGGAATTGATACATTCTAAAACCTTGTCCACGGCTGGCGGTTGTAGCAGTAAACTTGCCGTATGGATAGGAGTCCGTGAACACAGTCCGGTCGACGATTATCGGAGCGAAGCCGGGGTGGGTGAGGGGGCTGGAGTACATAGGCATCTCGTAGTCGGCAGAGTAACGGGGAGTTGTACTTTGCTTTTTCTTTTTGATCCCCTTCCCCCCTCCCCCCCCCCCCCCCTCCGTTCCCTATTCCCTACTGTGCTCGTTGACCGTTTTGATTGTCGGTTCCGGCCTATTCTGTGTGGAATTTGTAAATCATCACTTCTCAGCGGGGTTATGCCCACTGGTATGTTGAGAGTTGCCGTTGCTTTTTCCCTCCTACTTCTCTGTTCGCGTTGAATGCGTCTTGGATGCTGGACAATGCCCCTAATTTCCCCGACGACCTGCAGTTTTGGGGTCATCCGTCTCTCGAGGTTAGACAATGAGACCGTCCTGGGGCAAGAGAATATGATAAGAGTGAGGGTGAATAGGGTAACCCTACAAAATCAACCGCCATTCCTATTGGTAATGGCTTCCCTTTTTTTTTGAGACAACGGTCACACTGTTCTCGCCCACGGTACATCGCAGATGACGAAAGGCCCTGATGCACGGTACAGTGGCAGGGGACTTATCTACCCCTGCACAGGTACGTACAGCCATGGCGGATCTACCTGTCGAGGGTGGAGCCCGAAAGCTTTCCTGTAGGTCAACCGGATTTCTGGTCGTGATGAAAAAGAAAAAATGAAGCTCAGGAATGGGACCCGATGAGAATGGTGGTTGTGGTGGTAGCCACGTGGTGGATACGGACTGCAACGGCACCACTGGGGGAATAGAAGAGGGCTTGGAAACATGGCGTAATCCGTGTCATCAAATTGTACCCTAGGAGGCACGCGAGGCCAGAATTCCAGCGATAATTAACCGTTTGTTGCTTCTACACAGCATACAGCTCCGGCTAGCGTTCAAAGGAATGGCATCACAGTTGCACTAGAGTGTGGGGCGTTGGCGGCGTAATAAACCGCTGGTGACGAATATGTGCTGGGCGCTTGGGATGATGGCATTTCCTCGCAGGATTGGTTCCGAAAGCTGTATGGGGGACCTTTGAGGATTAGAATAATAAACGATAGCTTTGAAAGAAGGGGAGGCTCATTTGTCACTGTGAAAAATGGTTTCAGACCGGTGGCTTGTTCTGGCGTATAAACCATGAGCTCAAAAGAAGGAATGTGGAGAAGTTTTCACTGGCCGTGAATGGCCACCTGGACAGATAAGCTAGTAAAAAGAGCCATAGAGGAAGGTAGACCTTTCCAAAAACCGAACCGCTTGCATACAGACAACAGACGCGCCTGCACCTTCTCAATCTAAGCAGGCTGGTCCTGCCCCAGCTTTCCTACTCATCATTCGGCTCTGCCTTGCATCCACTGCCTTCTCCGTGCTGGTGAGGAAGAAAAAGTCACTGGTGGGCTCAATTGCAAGACTCGACAAAAAATGACCGGTAGCTTCAGAGATGATGCGCTTGTTGGGATCGCATCCTGGTGGTGCTTGCTTCCTGCGATTGACCAATGGTTTCTATCGCAACAGGGCAGTTCGTTCTTGGCATTTGCAACCTAACCAACCCATGCTGCACATATGCACCATGTGGGGTGGGCAAGAGAAAAAGAAAAAAAAAGGAAAAAAAATACAAAAGATCAAACAATTTGCGATTCGCGATGGCAAAATAAAACTAGACCATTCACTTCTGGGAACAAAATTACGAGGTTTATCTCCCTTCGCTGCCGATCCCTAGACAGATTTTATAATAGCGTTTGGTTTTCTTCTCCATAGACTGCGTACCCTTTTGATTGTTGATCTGGACACCCCCGAAGCTTAATTCTCCACTCCCCACAGTCTCAACCATCTAGACTTCTTATTGTGGATTACAAGCTCGAGTGAGGACTAGGGCAGGTGGGGATTTGGTAGCGGATGGACAACTTTGCTTTCTTTTTCTTCTTATTGCCCATCTAATAAGACTGTACGTCCGAAGGAGAAGGAAAGCAAAGAAAAGAAAAATAAAAAAGACAAGAGGAAGGGAAGAATGGTCAACTTGGCTCTGAACGTCTCCTTTTCCTGGATCGCCTGTGCCATTAAGGTCCGATGGGAATTTACATATGATTCACGAGCCTCCTTCCTTCCTTCCTTCCCTTGACGTCCCAGCTCTTCTCCTCGTGTCACGAAACTCATCCACCAATACGTAAACTTGACCCGCTAGAGCAACAGTAGACGCCCGTCATATTGTTTACTCCTCTGTTCTACTCCTTATAAAACCATCTAACCTATATGGTGAGCATATCTCCATTCCCTTCCTGGCTAACATTCTTCGAGGTATGAGTCCGTGGGCCCTATAAAAAAGAACCCTTGTCACTGACCCCTGGCCTGCAGCTCAATCCTCAAGGGTCCCCCCCCGAGACTCCTCCTCACCGTTTCTCAACCACCCCCTCAGTCAACGCCCTAAGCCCTGACCTCCTCTTTTCCCGCCCACACCTAAACTCGAAGTCCTGATAAAATCTCACACCATCCATCTCTTCCCCATTCGTCGTTGCTCTCTTCCTACCTCACCCTTTTCTACTTGGCGCACTGTCATTGTCGGTGCTTGGATCCTGAAGCATCTACCCGCCAGTCCATTCCTGCAGTCCCTGTGTCACGCATTGACTATTTCTCGCCTCCAACCTCCAGGTCGCACAGAGAGAGCTGCCCTGTGCCTCGGGTATAATCGACAGGTTGGCGAATAGAGATGTGCCATAAGAGTGCCGTTGTGTAATCGTCGCTTCGAGAAACCCAACGCAATGGTGATACTCCCGCGCATTTAATATATGGTTTTTTCTCTGTCTGGAATCTGGATTCGGCACATAACCACTTTAGCTCTCACCCTTCGAAACCGTCAAACCGCACAATTAGCTCCCCTACCCTGGAACCCATTCACTTGACACAACCAAGGAAAATACGAAAGACACCACGTTCCTCGCCTCGCCGCTATCATACTTCATGATATCTAGCACAAAAAGCTTCCCTCCCTCGTCGCCAGTCTTCCAAAAACCAAAGACTGCAAAAGTCTCCGGCCTGCCAAGGGTCTAGGGTGTCTAACAGCCTGGGACTACTTCATCATCGGCCTCCCACACCGCAGTCTTTGACGTGGTACCTTATCTTTATACTTGCCACTCGCCTCTGTTCTCAAATATTCGAAGCCAGGGATAATGTCTCCCCAACACACCATGGCGTCAACAAACTTGGAAAAGAAGCTGGAGAGGCTTTTTTTTAGAAGAAGGTTTACTACAACCCCAAACCTCCCACCTAGCCCTACCGATTCCAACCCAGAGGAACCTGTGTTTCCATCGCCATCGTTCATACGCCCCAAGACGTCGAGAATGACGGCAAGAGACGAGTTTTCAGTCCCCACAACACCAGCCCACCGCACTCGGAGCATCCCAGACGCACCTCCATGCACAAGCCACATGTGCCATGGGCACTCCAAGACGGGAAGCACAAGCACCACAGGCTCTAGCATCACTAGTGCTCAAACGTATCCCCGACTTCCACGGAGGAGCTCATCACTCTGCCGCCGGCGGGACGCGACCCTCGCAACCCTATCTGAAAGGCAGTCTCAACCATTTCCACCAGCATCTTGCGATCAGAGATGGACACCCCCTTCCTCAACTGCGTCTCCACGACGCCTTTCTCGACAGTCTTTGGCTGGCACAATCAGCAGCACAGCCAGCAAAATGCACTCGGTTCAACCGCTCGACACGCCTCCGCCATCGGAAGGGGAAGACGATTGCCAGCCAACCCCCATGGCAGTCCAGAAGATGGCACTCAAGGTCCCTGCATCGCAGCCCACACCGGAACCCTCCCCAGAATTGTTCCCGCTACCGAATAAAACGATCAAGGGCATGGCTGCCACGAAATTTCTCGAAGCGAGCAATTACTCTAAATTCGTCGACCCAGTGGCGGCAGGGAGGAAAGCAACCAAGATTCCCCTGCGCAAGTCGGCATCCACGTCCAGCCTGGATCCCGCGCGACAAACGAGGCTAAGCCAAATTCTGGACGAGCCAACGTTTGGGGATTTTATGGCGCTGAGCGACGATGATATTGCCGAGTCAAGACCAGACACCCCCTTATTGCCGGAAGCGGAAGCGGATACCAGCAGCAGCAGAAGGGCTAGTGATGGGTCATTTTGTAATGATACTGGGCGCTACCCTCATGGCAAGGCCAATAACGGTGGACAAGAAAAGCATGGGGGCTGGGAAAATATGGAAGAGAAGCGAAGGGAGACAAGGGAGCGAAAAGAACTCCTGGGATGCGCTGGTGGAAATTCACCGCTTGGCGCGCCGGTGCTGAGGCGGACTGCAACCGTCTCGCGCAAGGACCAGCATGCGAGCAAGCCTGCTGCTGCTGCCGCGTTCGAGGCGGCCCGCATCGCGTCGCGCTATGGCTTCGAGCTCGTCTACGTGGTTAGCCTTTGGCCCAAGGATGCTCCAGCTTGGTTTCCGCCATCCTCACCCTCATCATCTTGCAGCTCATCGCGCAACAGCACCATCAGCCACAGCGACGCCATCATCACCCATTCCTCGGGCCTGAGCGGCCGCTTGATGGCTGCATTCGGGCTGGGTGCTAGCAAGTCCCCCTTCAAGATCTCAACCGCAGTTCACCAGAAGATTCTGCGCAACGAGAGCTGGATAGAATACAGGAACTCGGAGGCTTTGCCAGATGAGTTTGCTCGTGGCTATGCCTGCTCGTTCTATGCAACATCCAGTAACGAGCCGCGGCGGAGCTCGGAGCCGTCCTCGGCCACATCGCATGAATGCCAGAATGATCGGGGTATTGTTTTCGCTGCTTATAGAAGACCAAGGGGTAGCCTCAATGTATCGATAGGCTGTGAAGGGCAAGAGCTCGAGTCACTCCATACTGATGCCAAAAAGTTGGTTGATATGCTGCTAGCGGCCCAAGCCCCAGTCCCAGCTTCAAAGTCACCAGCAACATACTCTCCTTTCCCACCTGTTGACCGTGCCTCTAGGGTGCAGATGGCGCCTAGAAGGCCAAGCACGGCCAAGACGGCTGCGAGCTGTCGCGCACCTCTGTCACCTACCCTGGAAGCAACTTCTTGTTAAAACACTACCAGATTGCCCTTCCACGGCGCTTGTCATTGATCATTACTGCCCTTACGATATTCCCATCTTTTTCCTAATTCTTGTGAATTGGCTGGGAGGATGCGCTACGATTAGATGACAACCCTTCACGCAAACGGGCGTCGGTTTCTTTTGTCCACCAACATGACTAGGGCGTTGTATGAATACTTTAGGAGACCTTTCCGGTGGCAATATTGATACCTTCAGTAGTTGATCTGGTCGTACTCACAATCAAGTGCTCTTTCTCGTCGTCAATCCTGCATGTGTCGCTTTTTTTTCCTTCCCAAAAGCATTTGTTGGAGTCAGGTTGGTCGAGAACGTGGGAAGGAAATTTTGCTGCTTTGCATGTATTTTAGCGGCTCACGGTACTTCAACCTTGTTGTCTGTATAGGGTCTAAGAGGGTGAACATGAGAACATAAGGACCATGCTGATAGGATTGGCAGACCTTCAAATTGGTGATCCTATAGTGGTCGATGAGAACCCGCAGCCAACATATGCACAATAGTTTACACTATGATGGGATTACTGTAATTGTAGTTTTCTCTTGCGTGATGAAGTCATCGTGACTAGTACTAGACTCTCTAGAAATAGTACCTAACTTATCATGCTGTTTTATTTTATACTCATTACTCTACCGTTAGGGTTCTCAAGTATGTGCCTTCCCTCGAAACTGTCATGGATACTAGCATCCGAGGTCGCTTCTCTCAGCTCGCGTTGAGTAATTCAACTAATGAGCATGAACGTGCTGACGCGAAAATATTCTAGATCTGTGGGAAAGATTAAGAAGAAGATAACCTCCACACTCTCCGAGATATTCCCGTCCTGGTTTTGTGGGCGGTGGAGGTCAATAACGGGCCTCTGCGGCAGACACCCACTGCAAACTAGCAGGATAATGAAAACGAACCGCAAATACAAGTAACGAGCTCAATGTCCAGCTCATAACCACAGCAGGCCAGAGTTGTCGGTATGCGTACTGTGTGTGCAAGTCGGAGTATTGCGTCACGTGTTGCAATTGGCCGCATGGCCGCACTGACCGGCGCTAAAGACAACTTGAATGAGTGACCTCGGAGTATCGGGGTACGCTCTGTTCTGTCCTAGTTAAGCCGCGGTGGATGTAAAATACCGCTGATTTATTTCCACTTTGGACATTTAACATGGACGATGGTATGCAGCCTAGCATTCCTACCGGGCCTAGCTTGTTAACGGCGGGAACAGCAGCGGCAACGGCTTCAACATCAAGAACACCCAAGTTGAGAGAAAAAACACTACTTCCGAATCTTGCCATCACAAACCAGCGTTTTTATAACCACGATCTACGGTTAGTCTCCGAAACTTCTACGGCAGGGACATAAAAAGCTAATGCCCCTATTTCGCTTGGTCTAGCCTTCTTGAAGAGGGGTACCTGTCCGATGTGAAAGTTTCCTGTGGGAACGAGACCTGGGATCTCCATAAGATTATTCTCTGCTCTAGATGCCTGTGGTTTGAGAAAGCCTTCGCAGCTGGGTTCGCTGTGAGTTTCCATCAAATACGAACTCATCCTGCGACATAGGCTGGCTGCCAGATGCGACATCTCTCGGGATGGGAAACCTCGGCCCTGCTGACACTTACACGGGTAAACATCCAGGAATCACAAAGCGGCCACGTCACCATCCAGGAATTCGAGCCAGAAAAGGTGTACTGGATGATACGATACATTTACACTGGGGGTTAGTTTTCATCCCTGCTGTCAAACATTGCCAGAGCTGCTCCTGTGCTTCAAATCCACACTGTGGTCCCCTTCTAACACATAAATCGCGAGGGACAGTCATCAACATCAAGGAGCTTCGGACAGACAGCACGGTGTATGCAGCTTGCCTTGACCTCTACATCCTCGGCGACTACTTCGATATGCCCGAGCTGAGGTCAGAATCGCTAGCATGCCTCACGGCGCACTGTAACAGCAAGGCTGGCGACCTGCAGCAACGACAGCCACAGGGAGAGGCGCTGAAGCAAATCATGGATCTCGAGGCACTCTTCGAAGGGCTGAAGCTTGCGTTCGGCGACAATGCGGACGAAGGCAACCCGGTGGCGCAAATACTGCTCAACCTTGTGCACAAAACCCGATTCTGTCTCCTTCCAAACCCGAAGTTCCTCGAGCTGCTGGGCCAAGTGCCCAAGTTCTCGGTCGCCCTCATGAAGGTGCTCTACGGCCAGCAGTACGACCTGAGAGGCGTGAGATACCCTTCCAAATGTGCCGACTGTGGTGTCAGTCCTGGACAGGGAAAGCATTTCGACAAAATGTATCCTTTCACCCACCAATCGTGGGAGTCGAGGGCATATTGTTCGGAATGCGCACCCGACGCGGAGGAAATTCCAACCAACATCTTCAGAGCTGCAAAGAGGAGGACGCCGTATGCAGGGTTTAATCCTGGAGACTGGTAACCACCGGAATTATTGGTAACTATTTCAGGGCCGGGATACTCTCTCCTGCACGCAACTTGCTATTCCCAGGATGGACAAAAGCTGTAACTAAAGAGTACAGAAGTAAATAGTGATGCCCTGCTTTGTAACTTGCAACAGCTTTATACAGACTGCTTTTGCTTTGCACAGAGTCAAAGTTGAGCGGGGAAATGATATGGGACGTGGAGCTTGAGGTGTTAAAAGGTAGTACTTAGCAGCAGTTGGTCTCGGTAGCAATTCCCCCGCTTTGTGTCTGCAAGGCTGAAGGAATTCAGGCACATCGTCTCCACCCCTGGCGGCGCTGGCCAATAAAAGCCCGTCGGTAGTCGGACCTCGACACACGTGTGACCTCATTGCGCTCCGGATGGCGGGAAAATGTATAGCCTTACCTTCCAGAAATCGCCGCTGCGGATACGTGTCTATATGAGGACCGGCGACTTGGTAGGATTACCAACCACAATAACTGGCACCTTTCTATTAATTTCTTCTAACTAGCATCGCCACTGGCTAGTAACCTTTCGTTTCTTCACCATTCTTTTCTAGCTGGAGGAAAAGAACAAAGTTGAAAAACATCGCGACCTGAATCCCTTTTTTTATTGTTCTCATCGCATGGCATAGTTCACCCACTCCATTCCCTCCCTCCTCTATCTTTTTGCACCTTCCAGGTTAGGCTTGGCAAGTTGAACTTGCACCTACACCAACAAAGTTCTGTACCCATTCTGCTCCCTTCTTTGCGCAACCCTACAACAGAAGCCTCGGAGTCCACAAGAGTCCATTATGGAGAACGCATACGCCCACCCAATTCGCCGGGTGCTTGGCTCTTTTTCAGTCGATGCGACCCGTGGTCTCTCGGACGAGCAGATATCAGAGTTGAGGAATAAGCATGGCAAAAATAGTGAGTGTTTTGCGCCCCTCCAGTCCACGATCGAAGAAACTAACCGGCCGTCTTTGTTTGTCTGCAGCTATCCCCGATGACCCCCCCACCCCTGTCTGGGAGCTTATTCTCGAGCAGTTCAAGGACCAATTGGTCATAATCCTGCTTGGTTCCGCTGCCGTGTCGTTTGTTCTCGCCTTGTTCGAAGAGGAAGGCGGCTGGAGCGCATTCGTCGACCCGGCAGTTGTATGTCTCTCCTCGTTCCCCCGAGCCTGTGCTGGTTCTCGTTCCAACCTGCCCATGAGCGCCAACTGACATAGTCTTCCTTCGTTCTTTAGATCCTCACAATTTTGATACTCAACGCTGTGGTGGGTGTATCGCAAGAAAGCAGTGCCGAAAAGGCAATTGCTGCCCTTCAGGAATACTCGGCAAACGAAGCGAATGTCGTGAGAAATGACGGTGCAATCTCACGCGTCAAGGCCGAGGACCTGGTTCCTGGCGATATCGTATCCATCTCGGTGGGCGACCGCATTCCTGCGGACTGTCGAGTCATTGCGATCGAGAGCAATAGTTTCGCCGTCGACCAAGCAATCCTAACGGGCGAGAGCGAGAGCGTCGGGAAAGATGGTACTGCTGTTGTCGCCGACGACAAGGCCGTCCTTCAGGATCAGATCAACATGCTTTTCTCCGGAACCACCGTTGTTACTGGCCGCGCCAAGGCTGTGGTTGTCTTGACTGGCTCAAATACTGCCATCGGAGACATCCACGAGAGCATCACGGCCCAAATCTCGGAACCAACTCCCCTCAAGCAGAAGCTAAACGACTTTGGCGACACCCTTGCCAAGGTTATCACCGTCATCTGCATTCTGGTCTGGCTCATCAACATCCCTAATTTCAACGACCCCAGCCATGGAAATTGGACAAAGGGTGCCATCTACTATCTCAAGATAGCCGTGTCGCTTGGCGTCGCCGCCATTCCCGAAGGACTTGCTGTTGTTATTACTACCTGTTTGGCGCTAGGCACACGGAAGATGGCCGCCAAGAATGCCGTTGTCCGCAGTCTCCCTTCCGTCGAAACACTGGGCAGTTGCAGCGTTATCTGCTCCGACAAGACAGGCACACTCACCACCAACCAGATGAGTGTTGCGAAGATGGTGCACCTCAGCAGCAACGGTAGAGGACTGGAAGAGATGGATATCGAGGGAACTACGTTTTCTCCACGCGGAGACATCCGATCGAATGGGAAGATCATGGAGGACCTCGCCCAGCGCTCAAGTACCATCCGCCAAATGACCGAAGTTGCCGCACTCTGCAATGATGCTCACCTAGCCTACGATTCACGATCTGCCACCTTTCAGAACATTGGTGAACCCACTGAGGGAGCCCTCCGAGTACTTGCCGAGAAAATTGGCCCCTGTGCTCCGAAGGACACGCACCCCGAGAACTGCTGCCACTACGCATCAAGCTGGTATGAGAAAAGCTGCCCTCGACTTGCCACCTATGAGTTTTCTCGCGATAGGAAGAGCATGTCCGTTCTGGTTCAGAGTGGTGACCATCAAAAGCTTCTTGTCAAGGGTGCTCCCGAATCTATTCTTGAGCGCTGCACACAGGCCCTCGTAGGAGCTGACGGGAAGAAGATTCCACTTGATCGCAAACTCCTTGATCTCATGCTCAAGGAGGTGGTAGACTATGGAAATCGCGGCCTTCGTGTTATTGCTCTTGCTAGCGTTGATGATGTTTCCTCCCACCCATTGACACACTCTGCCAAGTCGACCGCCGAATATGCCGAACTGGAGCAGAACATGACCTTACTTGGCCTTGTGGGGATGCTTGATCCCCCTCGCCCCGAGGTTCCTGGCTCGATATTCAAGTGCAAGGAGGCCGGCATTCGAGTTATCGTCATTACCGGTGATAACCGCAACACCGCCGAGAGCATCTGTCGCAAGATTGGAGTTTTTGGCGAAAACGAAGATCTTACCGGAAAGAGCTTCACTGGTCGGGAATTTGACAACCTCTCTACGAGTGAGCAACTTGAGGCGGCCAAGAAGGCGTCTCTCTTCTCTCGTGTGGAACCTGGCCACAAGTCGAAGCTTGTCGATCTCCTCCAGTCCCTTGGCGATGTTGTAGCCATGACCGGGGACGGTGTCAACGATGCTCCTGCCCTGAAGAGGGCCGATATTGGTGTTGCTATGGGATCGGGAACCGACGTTTCAAAACTAGCGGCCGACATGGTACTGGCAGACAACAACTTCGCAACTATCGAGGTGGCCATCGAGGAAGGCCGTGCCATCTACAACAACACCCAGCAGTTCATCCGATATCTGATCAGCTCCAACATTGGCGAGGTAGTGTCCATCTTCTTGACCGCTGCACTGGGCATGCCCGAGGCTCTTATCCCCGTTCAGCTCCTCTGGGTTAACCTGGTCACTGACGGTCTCCCGGCCACCGCTCTCTCCTTCAACCCACCTGACCATGACATAATGCGCCGCCAGCCTCGCAAGAGGGATGAGGCTCTCATCGGTGGCTGGCTCTTCTTCCGCTACCTCATAATCGGCACCTACGTCGGTCTGGCCACTGTTGCTGGATACGCCTGGTGGTTCATGTACAATGCCGAGGGCCCTCAGATCACCTTTTCCCAGCTCAGCCACTTCCACCGCTGCTCGACCGAGTTCCCGGAGATCGGGTGCTCCATGTTCTCCGACGACATGGCCAAGGCCGCCTCGACCATGTCCCTCTCTATTCTGGTGGTCATCGAGATGTTCAACGCCATGAATGCCCTGTCGAGCTCCGAGTCCCTGCTCACACTCCCGCTGTGGGACAACATGATGCTCGTCTACGCCATCGCCCTGTCGATGGCCTTGCACTTTGCCCTGCTCTACACCCCGATCCTGCAGACCCTGTTCTCCATCTTGCCACTCAACTGGAACGAGTGGAAGGCGGTGCTCATCATTAGTGCGCCCGTGATGTGAGTTATTTCCCAGAAAATTATTCCCCGCTCATTCTTTCCTTTCCTATTGACCTAATCTAACACTTTCTTTTCTCGTTTAGTCTTATCGACGAGGTTCTCAAGCTGGTTGAGAGACTGTTCTTTATGCAGACCACGACCGTCGACGAGGCACTAAAGGCAAAGAAAGATTTATAAATAAGTACCAAAGGTCTAGAGTAGACACCAAGTTCTAATGTGTGCGACCTGCGGTAGAGGACAATGTTAACTCGGATGAGAGCACATGCAATCAAAGACACGATACACTTATACAAAAGAGGAGGCTGCTCAGGCATAGTAGAGTAGATTTGAGGAAAGAATAGTGTTGCGAAAGAGAAAAGCCGAGTTACCCCAAATGTGGTGGTCACATATGGCGTGACAAACATCCATGTAATAGTAAAGCATCTTCTGGATTGGGTGGCAGGCAGGTATCTTGTGTTCTTGTTTTTGCTACTCGCTTCAACTGATTGCCGCTCATGCTGGGACACTGCAAGGAGTTGTTTTGGGGGGGGGGGGGGTTGGCTTGTGGGTGGATTGGAGTCCCATTAGAAAGCTTTTACTATTTGGTAGTCTTTTTATTTATTTGTCCCTTACAATCTAGACATGTAGTATATATAGTCAAGCATAAAATGCGCGAGAATTCACCGACACACTTTGTTCACAATATCAAAGGTTGTGTATGCTATTCAGACAACGTTCTCCCTCGTCTATTGTGGCCTCGGTTGGTTTGTGCCAGTCCATATTGCAGGGCGAGCCAATGTCATCATATCCATTAATCATCTTGCTTTTTATCATTTACAAGTATCTATCGTAGGGAGGACGTGATACACACAAAGATCGAAATCATGGCCCGAACTCGTCATGATTGTCTTCTTCAGCCAGTAGCTCCTGACCTGCTGGCCAAAACGACGCCTCAACTTCTTCTTGCTCGTACCAAGCTGTATTGGTCGAGCAGCAACATAGCATTTCCCCTCCACCGCGACTTCCTTGCCTTTCTTAATCTTGTCGTCCCTTTAGTAACCTCTTGGTTACCTTGTCCTTCTCAATGATGTAGACGTGGGCACCCCAGCCGGATAGGGCATCTCTGTCGACAGCGTTCAGGAGTGCCTGTGATATCGTCTCGAAGAGGTCCTCGGGGCACTGTAAATCGTCAAGTAGATTCAAATTGTTAGCGAAGAATTCGTCGAAACCAGTTGCAAATGTGGATTGATATGAGGCATTAGTGAAATTGAGATCAGAGGTACAAATAATGTGCATGATTGTGGAACATTCAACATCGTGGTTCAGTTGGCCGTTCTTAAGTAAAATCATCATATAAAAAAAGATGCCAGGCGGAAACAGAGTGCGAAAATCAAGGTCTAAACGTACCATATCCGGTTCCCACAAGCTCTCGCACATTCCGAAAAGCTGCTCGGTAGCGGTACCGCTGACGATGAAGTCCTTGGCAAAGTCGATGCACCCAATGCTATCGAAGCCGCAGATGAAGGGTTTTCCCGTCTTCTGGTCCAGGCCGGCGACCACGGGGCTAACGAAGTAAGGGCCGAAACGACGCTCGTACAGGCTGCTCGAGACGAGGTTCGCGAAGGTGGAAGGGGCGATATTTCGCTCCTCGCGGAGGCGGTACATGTTGACCTTATAGCGGAAGAGGTCCGACACGGTGGCCACGTCCGTGGCGAGCCCCGTAAGCCCGAGCAACACGTCACCGTACTGGAAGATCTTGGGGAAGTTGTTGGATACGGTGAGGGCCTGGAGACCGAGGCGGAGATCGCAGGCTATTGCCACGCAGTCCTTGCCGACCATGGCGACGCAGGCACCGCCGTCTGATAGGGGGAGGAAGACATGGTTAGTTTATAAATTATATTATGGAGGCTGGGATGGACTGGGTTTAATGGGACAAAGGTCGAGAGGCGGTCGCATGATATGGGGTGGTAAAGGAGGTGGTGGGAAGAGCAGAATTTTCCAATTTTTCAAATTTGTTTTTCTTTTTCAAAGTCGGTAGTATGTCGGGAGAAGGAGAGTTAGGAGGGGAAGGCTGGGTGTGTCGTACTTATGCTGAATGGAGAGGACTGGTTCCCAGCAAGTAGGGTTAGCTTTTTAGCCCCATGATCGTGCGGTGAGGCTGGGAGCTTGGACTTACCATGGTGTGTATAGTGTGCGGAAAGAAGATCGAAGTCGAGGAGGAGAAAGTAAGATCCTCGGCACAGCGAGGTCTTTGTTCGTGGGAGGGTTTACAGTCGGTCGGGCGAAGGTTGAACGTGGTGCTGGCGGAGTAGTTGAGAATGAAGTCCAAGTAGGGCCAGCCGCAACACACACCCACAGAACGAAGCTTGGTGCAGCTTTGGTGGGACAGCTGCTGCTGCGGAGAAGAAGGACAAGGCAAACGCGGGCAGGCGTGGCCTGCGGGTTGGGAGGAAGCTTGATGACTAAGACTATCTAGGCGACAAGGAGCAGTCGAAGATGGCAGGGACGATAGGCGCTCAGCCACTGTATGTATGGGAGCTCCAACGGCGAGTGAACGCAGTGATGCGGGGCAGCTTAGGAAGCAAGGCTGTGTTCCCCTTAGGTCAATATCACTTCCGTCCTTCCTTCCTTCCTTCCATAATGCTATCCAGTTTCTCTGCTACATGGATTAAAAACCAACTGCATCTTTCTTGCATTGATTGTTGGTTCCCGCCCAGCGTACTACCGTCCGACACAGCCCCGGTCGCTACTACCCGAAGCTGTCTGGCTATTCCACGGCCAAGGCTTGCGGTGTCTGAAAATACACAAGCCCCCCAGACAGGCTGCAGCCTGAGGATCTTGCCCTGTTTCCGACGTGATCTCAGTGTCTATTTCGTGCCTCTTGCTTAACAATCTTGAGATAGAGCCGCCAAACCTTCTTTGACCTTGTATATCTCACGGACAACCCGCTACTATACCTCGGTCATTCTCTCTCACTTCACCAGCCACTTGAACTTCTATATGCTTCCCTGCCTAGGCTGAGACTTCGTCCAATTCCTCTCACCATCTATGAGAGTGGTAGGGAGCCACACGCCAAAATCGAACACAGCGCAGATTCAAACCATCGCCATCTTATCCATTCTTCCATACCCCCACAGCTCTCCAACATGTCGTCCAACGTCACCATCATTACTTCAGATCTCAAGAGGGCTGTTGTGAAGGCGACACCAGGCACATACTTGGCTGATGTGTTACAGCAGGCATGTAAGAAACTGGGTCTTAACAACGACAACTACCAGCTCAAGTGTGTAGCCCCGTTTACCTAAGGGTCGCTATATGCGGAGTTGTTGCTAACAGTCAGTGGCAGGCATGGTCAGAAGGTAGTTGATCTCTCCATTCAATTTCGCCTGAGTGGTCTCAGTGCCGGAGCTAGGCTGGATCTCGTGTACAAGTCCAAGACAGCATCCGTCATCAGCTTAACCCTCCAGCTTCCCAGCGGCGAGCGCATCCCGTCGCAATTTCCCAGCAACTTCTCTATCTGGCAGATTTTGAGGCAGTATGAGAGCGGCAAGGCCGGCGAGGGCCGTAATCTTGAGATAACCCAGCGAGGCTATCCGGTCATCACGCAGGGAGGGGGTAGGGGCCAACTCCTGCACGAGATGCCCGTGGTGACTGTTGTTCAGCGCGAACTCCGCGAGCTGGAGGACTTTAAGAAGACGCTGTCACAGCTTGGCTTCAACACCGGTCCCATTCTAGTGAGGCTCGACTTCCGCAAGACCAGCTTCCCTCTTCACGAGGCTATGGGCAAGGTCGAAGCCATGTTCGCCGACCAAGAGGGCACAATATCCGCCGATATCAGCAAGCCGGAGCCCGCACACAGCAAACCAAATGCTTCCCAGGAGCCAACCCCGGATCAAGCGAAGCAACAGAACCAACCTTCACAGCCCATGAGCCCATCCACGGTGCAACAACAGGCGCCCGAGTCGAGCAGTAGCGTCCCCGCACCTCCCCGGCCTGCCCACCACCAGTCGGAACATGACCTCATCTCCTTCGACACACCCAATTCCCAAGCCGGCCCTTCGGGTAGCGCCCCAACCATCAGCGTAGACTCCCTAGCACCTACCCATGTCTTCGCCGCCCCATCAAACAATACCCCTGCCGCCGCCCGCCTCAAGTTCAACGAGGATAACTACACTCCTACCGTCGAGCATGCCGTCGCATACCAACATCGGCTTCAGGGAACGGGTCAGAACAAGCGACTTCTCTCCGACCAAGAGCTAGAGCAAAAGGCCGCCGCGAAAAATGCCAGGTTGAACCAGGTGAAGTCCGTCGACATCAGGGTCAGGTTTCCGGACAACACCTCGGTAGACTGGACGATGGGCCCCGACGCCACGGGCGCGAGGGTGTACGAGGCGGTGCGGAGCGTCATGACGAAACCGTCCACAAAGTTCCACCTCGCCCTCCTTCCCAATCAGCGTATCAAGGACTCCTCTGGGACCGATAAGGACCTTTTGATCAAAGGCTACGAGCTCAAGGGCAGAGTGCTCTTGAATATAGTCTTGGAAAACAACGGCACCCCCGGAAGCGCGAGGAGAACCTCGTTCCTGAAGCCCGAGTACGCGAAGAAGGCCGAGCAGGTGGCCGTTCCCGAGATCCCGGATCTTAGGGACGATTCGGAGGATAAGGAATCTCTTGGAAATATGTTTAAGAACCTCGGTGCTAACATGTCTAAGGAGGCTGGGTCGGCAGCCAAGAAGCTTCCCAAGTGGTTCAAGACTGGAAAGAAGTGATGGAACATTGGCCAAACATCGCAAGTAGATACGCAGGCTTGGTCACTATATGAGAGTTCGTTTGGTGCAGTTGCGCTCTCAACCTGAAACACTAGGTGTACTTCTAGCACGGAGTTTATGGTTCACGAAATCGGCGGCCCTAGATTCCAGTCTTGGAATAGAAGCACAAACTAGCACATTGAAACAGCCGACTATTCGAGCGTCTAGTCCCTTGTAGAATAACTCCTGGTAACCCTAGTATTTTGTGGGAATTACTCTGAAATTTCGCACACTTCGTGGGCAATATAATTCTCAGTCGAGGCGCTGTATTTTAGAACTATACTGGATCATGTCCCAAGTCCCATCCCTGATGCAATGCACGTTGAAAAGATCCATCGTAGAAGTTCAAGGATATCGTTGCTAATAAACGCCAACCCCGTGATGATTCATGAAAAGGGTCCCGTTCTTCACGTGGACCGTCTGCGTTTTATTTGACCTTGTGAGCCATATCCCCAACCACCAACCCGAAATTCCAGAAGTAATCTTGTTGCCACGAAGGTACTGCTTCGTATCCCGTGTTCATGCCACTTTCATTTTCTTTTCTTTTTGCGAGATTAAGAGGGCTTAATGCCTGCGGGACTCGGCGATAACCCTGGTGAGCTCGTCGACCTTGGCCTTGGCGCGGCCGAAGGTGCCGAGCCTCTTCTTGGCCAGCTTGCGGGCACGCTTGTCTTTGCTGTTGCGAAGGAGTTCAATGACGCGGCGCTCATATGGGGCGAGGCTACATGGGAAGCGCGTGTTAGTTGTTATGGTTCAAAGTATGGAGCCAGCTAACTAAGAGTCTTGGAGAGGAAGGGGGGGATCTAAGAAGCTTACCCAGCAACCTCCTTGACAATGTCGCGAACGAAAGCGGTGCGCTTGCTCAAGTGTCCCTTGGTGCGGGAGACCCTAGGCTTGGCGACGCGGGCGGTAGTCTTCTATATTTTGGGGGAAAATCACACAAACCTGTCAGCGTCCATCGTCTACTACTTTTTGATTTTTTTTTCTTTCTCTATGGTTGATGGAGGGAGAGAGAGAAGTGAAGAGTAGAGATCCTCCACGAGGTGAGACGGTGACTGGGGTTGTTTTGTTTTTGGGGGAGCGCATCATTTCGCGAGACGTGGCAAGTTAAACGGGTCGGAAGACTTGTGGTTGGTTTGCCTGATCGGGAAGATATTCCTCTGGCTTTTGATTTCTCGTCTAGCTCTTCTCAAGTACCATTTCAGGCAACAATTCCTTCCGCGTTTATAGCGGGAGGGGATGTAGCAGGCATGAATTGGAGTTGAAGTTCAAACAGCAGAATCGAGAGAAACCAGGTCAACCTTGGCGGCAGACAAACTTCGCCGCGAGACCTTCGTTTCGTTCGGCCATCCTCTCTTTCATGGTGCGATGGTGGAACGTACATGGCCACGGTTGATGCCAACGGCAAGGCCCGAACGGGGGGGAGCTTCCTTTGCCATTTCGAATTGTTGTTTATGGGGCTCAGCGACGATATAGTTTGTTGGTTGGTGGATGGTCGAAATGGGCGAGTCGGCGATGCATGCGGGATTCTGAGTGTGGTGGTGCAGTTGGGAAAAGTTTGGCAAGGTTGTGGTTCAATTTTGGAGGGCTTGTGCGTCACGTGGGAAAGTTTTAGCGGAATCGAGAGACTGGATCATGTAAGAAGCGGCAAAGTCGCTTGAAAGTCACATGACATCGGGTCTGACATATCTGACTAGCCATTTACATATCGATACTATCCGAGTTCTCGCCCAGCGTCCAGAGCCGGCACCCTTTGTCAAAGATTTATACAATGCAGCTCCTTCATCTCAAGAGTGCATGTCCCTAGATCCAAATATCGTCTTCTCTCAAAATAAGTATATTTGTATCTTGCTTACCAGTGCTTAATTTGCAAAGGTGGATCCGCCTTACTGCGGCGTGCTGTTTATTACTTTCATGTCAACTGGAATATACACCCACGGAAATAACACTAGATGGCAAGTTATTCTCGAATGATTGAAGTATTGTCATTTCCTTGGTGGTGCTATATTCTGGGATTCAATTTCATGAAGTCGAGCCCGCATGTAACAAAGGGCCATTAGAAATGTCGTGCTGAACAACCGCTGGCGACAGCTCCACACTCGTCAACTATAGATGGAACACTTCGCAAAACTACCACAATCATTCTCCCAAATATAGCCAGCTCCCTTTACCGTGAATATCTCAGCAAGAGCAGGTTCCCCACCAAGGCGGGTTGGCGGCCCGATACCGAGGAGGCACCTGGGCACACCACTGTCTACAAAGCGCGGAATACTCGACACAAGCGCCCCCGAGACAGGTAGAATCGCTGTGACACTTGTTTCCGCCTGGCAAATCCCAGTGGTCAGCATTTTATCCAAAGCAGACATCCAGTCCGATACGAGACTCGGGAGGAGAAGGGGCATGTAGCCACTCACAAACACCGCAATTATCCTGCGAACTAACCGCCTTCCCATCACAGCAGGTCTTCCCATTCCCCACCTCCCTCCCGCAAGCACCGCAATTATCAGCGCTCGCCAAGAGATCGACTGACGAGCCAGCACAGCATGTCTGGCCGTCGGGGGTCTTATTGTTGCACCCACCGCAGTGGTCGGGGTCGTTGCTCGTGGGGCTGATGCACGCCTGTGCAGCGGGACAGTAGACCGAGTTGGGCTTCGTGGGCTGGATGCCGCATTCCCTGCAGACTCCCCTACCGACCTTGGCCTCGCCGATGCAGCGCTGGAGAAGCACGGCATCGTCCTTGATGTTGGTGTGGCACCACCCTTGGCACATCACGTCCGGGCCGGGACGCCACCCGGGCCCGAGCCAGTCGCCGGGGTAGAGGTGGCTTTGTGCGAGCGCGCAGCTCACTATTACATATGGAGGTGCGTGGTTAGTGTTTTTGCTTCAATATGTAGGAGGAAAGGAAAGAGGTAAACATACCAAAAGCTAGGAGAGTGAGTGGAAGAGTGATGGCGACCATTTTGACTTGGACGGGACCGTTAGAAGAGCGATTTAGGTGTCTAGGCGCGTCTATGACCGGAGCGCCTATTACAGATATTATGCCGTGGAATTGGGGCATCTGCCTACTTATACTCCAGCTCTCGGCTCGGTCTTAGCAGAGCTCTGCTGACCAGACATTATTTCCACCATCGTGCCTCCAACCCTACAACCAACCGGGCGGTCCTCACCATCTTCAACCGGGCATAGAACTTGTCAAGGCAAAGCGTCTATTTTTACCAACACAATACTCTTCTCTCGCATTGCTGAGATATGCGCTCCTTTCTTGACTTTCAACCATCGCCTTGGCGTGCTTTCAGCCGCAGCCGCAGCCCTATCCCCCCATGCTCGACCGCGGCCAATGACGCCCTGCCGTTGCGCCCAGCTCTGAAATTTGACTTCAAGACACACACTGGGTTCCTGCATTGTGTCTCCAGCAAATCATCAGACCGCCTTGAAGTTTGTAGAGGTTAAATCTAAGACTGGCAATTATTTGAGGAAATATCGTGGAAGGACAGGGGCTGTGGTGGCCAACCGCCGATTGTATTCAGCTCACGGGGTAAGAACTAAGGAGTTACGGCTTTGCGTGCTTCGTATCTCTAGATAGCATTCGGGGTAGGCGTAATAGGAAATTGAAAAAGTTGTACAGTGATTAGTCCTCCTCAAATTTGGAGAGCCACTGCCGAGAGATTTCCTTTTCGACCCGCCCAGGTACAAGTGCTCTTTGGGAACAAGTTTTGCTGAGAAATCGAGATTTAAATATATATGCCTCTTACATTTGTGTTGAGATACAATGCGTGAAAATGACAAATATAGATAGGACAGTATGCCTTTCATCCACCAAGCCCCCGAACCAACCTGTCTCGTGGTCTTCGGCTGAAACGAATCATGACATCCATCATGAATTTCTCGACAAAGCACTTGAATTTGCGCCGTCGTAACTTGCGTCGTGGCGGGTTGGAAACAATAACTACCAAGCAAATGTGACAAAAATAACGCCCAGGAAACCAAAATGCCAATTCCATCTCACACGGAAAAATTCGCAAAATCGCATAGCATGCCTGGACTGGCTCTGCGACATACATACATCTAGAAACCCCCATTCTTGGAGTTTACCTCATCAGCTCTCTCAAGACAATCCTCTATGACCTGCCAGAACATCTCGATATCCAAACCCCTCGGTATCCTCGTACCCTCCTGTCCCTCAGGCATCAAAGTCGGAACCGTCCTGCCCGTCTCGGCACCAGCCCTGGCTTCCTCGTGAGTTCCCACCGTGTTGACATGGACATCATACCTCTCCTTCCCTCCGCTGCTCGTACTGTCAAAAAAGGGAATCTCCCACTCCGTGCCCGTCAACACCGCCGCCACGGCCAGCGGATCATGCAGCGGGGGGCCCTCCGTGATACCAAAAACATCCGTATACGTCTTGGCGAAAAAAGTCAACAACTCCACCAGCATAGTCCTTAGCTTGGTCTTCCCCTTGATCTCCCTCTTCTCCCCCTCCGACTCCGCCCTCGTCCACTGCGAAGCACCAGCCCACGCGGCAGCGCCGTCGCTGCTCCGCCCGAACAATAGCATCCCCTGCACCTCCTGCGTAGCGAGGACTAGGTGCGTCACGTCTAGGGGAATCATGGTCGTCTTCCCCTTCAGCACGGGATTCTGGAAGATCTCGTCCGCTGCCTCCGGGTCGACCAGGATGTTAAACTCGGCAAACTGCGTCCAGTTGCCCATGCGCTCCACGTTGCCGACTTTTCCCATGATTGCTCCGGTGAATTTGCCCCCGATGGCGCCCCCCATGAGGCTCACGCCTTTCATGTGCGATGCGAGCTCCGGGTGCGCGCGGAAGAGGGATGCTACGTTCGTGAGCGCGCCGGTGGCGACGATCCATGCAGTGTTGGGCTCCGTCCTTATGATTGCGGCGGCGATGGCGTCGACGGCGGAGACTGAGGTGTTAGCTGGCGTTAGAGGGCGAGGGAGGAGATCGGTCCCGTCGATGCCGGTTTCCCCGTGGATGTCGGTCGGCGGGACTAGCGGGGGCCGGATGAGCGCATTAGGGGCCCCGGCGTAGACGGGAATGTTCGGCTTGCCGATGGCGGTGAGGATAGAAGTTGCGTTCCATGTCGTCTTGCTGTTGATTGCGACAGCGGCGCTTTGTTAGCATGCTTGTAATTGCGCGCCAATGGCTTGCCGCCGTGCCGATATTGAAACCGGAAACAGACTCGGAGCCAATTGGAGGGCCTGACTTACTCTAAAGGAGCATTGCCAAATATTGTCGAGATGCCGAGTAGCTGGATGCCCGGGTGGTATGCTGCTAGGAGAATGGCGAAGGCGTCCTGTCGAGGAGGGGACTGTCAGCAAGATTGAGGCTTGGGAGCCAGACTGGGAATGGGAACTCACATCGTGGCCAGGATCGCAGTCCAGCCATATAGGAACACGTCGACCCATTGAGCAGAATACACAATTGGAAACAAGATGTGATATAATTCTTATGTGTCTGGGAGTCAAGTCTCAGCGAGATCGGTTGCAGTTGGGTGGGACAAGAGAGGGAATTTCCGAGGTAAGTTGGATGGTAGATCAATGCAAGAAATGAACAAAGCGGAGATGCGAGATAGGTGACGGGTTCATGCTGTTAGTAAAACTGGATTTGGTTTGTCTCATCTTGTTTTGCCTTGGTATGCAGCACTTTAGCAACATTGGAGTTGATGCTCCCACTCACTTTCTAGTATCGTCGTGCTCGCATTCTCTGGGTGAGCTTACCGCTGCTAGTGCTGCCGGCCGTCATGCGGGATCAGGTGACAGTCCCTGCCATGCTAGTGATGTTTGCTGCGTTCAGACAATCTTTTTGTACCTGATGGAAATTCAGTACACTGGGGATTGTGTAAATACTCGTTTAGTTGCTTTGTGGTGTTAGAACGCTAATGGAAAAATAGTGGTCAGTTCTAGCAAACAATATACTTCAATCTGCTTATCGCCATGGGCCCATTTTTACCGGAATTAATGCCTGTAGATATCCGCGACGGTTTACACGTTGGGTATTACTTGGCCGTAAAGACCATGCATACCTGGATGTTTGAAGTATTGTGACACAGATTTCAGGTGAGATGTGCATTATAGATTGCCACATATCAAGAGGAGTGTTGCCAAGAGCTTATCAATAATCTAGCTCGCGCAAGGAGGGTTTGCGGGAAATATGGTATCCATCCTCCCCAGGAGCGATGGTTAACAATTTGTATAGCGAGAATTATCAATAGGTCCTCCCAATAAGAAGCCGGGACGTTGAGAAATACACAGCCAGGTCGGGGGTGTTTTTTAAAGAAAAAATACTTGCATAAATATATACTCGTAATGCTACGAGAAGAAACACCAAGTCTATAGCCATAAATCATAAATCAAAGAGTCATCCTTCATAAAATATCCCAAACTCCCGCCCTGTTAGTACACCAATAGCAAGCGCCAGTTTACTATATTTTCTAGGAGGAGCTGCCAAGTAAAGCGAGGTTGAGCGCACGCCCCGCAAGACTTGCATTCTCCCGCCCCAAGTATCTGAGCAGAACCTCATACCGTGGCAGGGTAAGAAACAATACCACAGCGGACGAGCCGGACTACCCACGCTAGGCCATTCGGAAAACTAGCGAATTTTCGCCTCTCCAGCCTCGTAGAAGCGCAAGGCTAGAATCTCGCTTGAATGGTACGATAGGGTACAATGTTTGCTCGCCACGTCCTCGTTACCACTCGGCCCTTGAAGAGATCTAGCACTTCTACGAACCGTTGATGGGGATGTTGTGCTGTAATCTGGCGGGGGGAGATAACGGGTTTGCCGGCCAGTACGATGACAGTCATTGAAACTTGGGTGTGATGTGTGGCTGGGGAGGTAGAGCTAAACAGGTACCTTTCCGCGACATCAATGTCAAAGAGTCTTGGTTGTGTTTCAAATGCATCCAGATGGAGTATCTGTTCTTCGGATGGGATGGAACGTTTCAAGCAGGAGAAGGCACGCTCTCGTCTTTGGCTTCGGCAACTTCCATATTTTTAGTTTCTTCGCTAGCGTCATCCAGTCCGAGAGCCTCCAGTTCATGTATCAACTGGTTGATTTTGATGACCTTCTCCAGCTGCTCTGGAAGCAGTGCCCCGCCCCCTTCCTTCCTGCTCTTGAGTTCCCTCGCCTGCTTGAGCTTCTTTCGAATGTTTCGGGCCTTCCTTTCCTTCTCAACCGCCGGATCCACAGGATCTGCCTTGTCTTCCCCGGCCACCCTATCGCTCTCGATAGCTAGCTCCTCTATCGCACCGGTAGCAGTGGCCTTTGCTTTCTTCCGGGCTTCCCTGCGCTTCGCGTTCTTGTTGCTAGCGGCGGAAGTCTCGGGGTTGTCTTTCAGGCCTTCTGCGCCGGGGATGCCGCGAGGACGGCCGTTTTGCTCCTGCTGGCTCTTGATGCGAAACTTGGCGACATCTTCGGGGGGCTGGTATCCTGGGCGGATCTTGATGGCTCTCCTAGTGCTACCATCGGCGCGCTTCGACTCGGGGATGTGACGTTCGCCATTGTCGGTAGTAATAATACCTGAAGTAGTGGGTTGGACGTGCTCCATCTTCTTGTATAGGTGTAGGGGTGGATCTGCTTCTCGTAAGGTTCGGAGGGGTTGTAGTACGCTTGAAGTAGCCGGCCTCGGCCCTAGGAAAGGGGGTGTGTGGAATATGTAGCCCGGAGAATATAAACCAAGGTTAATAAAATGATTGTTTTGGTTGGTTGATATTAATGAAAGTCTTGTATCTCCATCAAATCAGTGCCTGCAGGGCTGGAGGAGGCCAAGAGTGCGGCTCAGAATTAATGAAGAGAAGGTAGGAAGGTCTTGCTCGGAGTCAAGTACAGGAGTTAAAAAAAAAAAAAAAAAAAAACCCCTGCGGACTGGGTCTGAGCTACTGTAGGCTATTGGACTGTACTATGTAGCAGCACACTTTTAGTGGAGTGGAGCGAATGGCTTAGTGCTAGAAGTACCCCAAGCAAGTCCTACTAATGGCACTGTGAAGGCTTATCACCCAATGTAGAGTGGAACACTGTGGGGCTCGGTAGGTGCCGACAGGGCCAATAAGCGAGCACGGAATGAGTCGGCAAGAAATCGGGAGTTTGCCCACTTCGCCGACTGGCTTAATTCTTGGACCTTAAATCATCGCCAAACAATCACCATATTCGTCACTACTCCTCAATCTGTCGAACCGCCGTCATCTTCCCTCCCTTTCAGAGGCCAACTTCAGGACGCGTATCTCGAGACATTCCCTCGACCTCTAGCGCCTCTTTGGCCCCAATTGGCACCATGGTATGTTCTCCCTTCCCTACCGAATTGTTGTTCAAGTGCTCTTCAGCTAATGCCTCAAATCCAACCCAGGCTTCCGCCATTTACAAGCAAGCAAACCCTCACCTCGACCGTCCACGATCCTATAGCTGACCGAACTACTACAGCGTCCTTTTCAAGAGAAACTCAGCAATGCTGGCGACCGTGTTTGGTGCAGGCTTTGCTTTCGAGGTCATGTACAACCGAGGCATGGACAGAGTCTGGGACAAGATCAACCAAGGAGTACGTGCGGCTTCTCAAATTCTCGACAGCCCGAGGACTGTTTCTTGGCTTCGTAGGACATATTTGGCTAACTATAATGTAAAACTCCAGCGCCAATGGAAGGACATTCGCCACAAGTACGTTGAGGAAAAGGAGGAATAAATGGCACGATACACTACATCTTCAACGGATCCGTAAATTATAGTCGTGCCAGTACGATAGAAGTATAGCCCTGGCCATGGCTCGCCATCAAGGTACTGAATATTAGGAGCTATATCCATTTTCGTTCTTCACGCGCTAGGCCATACCCATTCTTTCCGTAGATCTCGTTTGTTTTATTGACCTGGTGTTCATCTATTTGCTACTAGCACAATCTCTGTCCAGCTGGAGTAGTCAAATAGACATTGGTCCTTAGGCATATCACCATTGAGACCCATGTACATCTCAACACCCTCTAGGTCGGTGGACAGTATTACAGCACAAGCGATGCCGTTTCTACGGACGTGCATACATCTGCATACCCGACTTCCGGTTCATACACAATTCCTTGCTGGGGCTGACATATAATATCATTAACTTGTGTACTCGAAGTAGTAGGCAAGTGGGGAAAGAAACCAATTGTATTGCTGTGATGCTTCTCCTGCATTGTTCTACTCTCAAACAACCGGGGAAATACATCATTGAGCTGTACCAAGTCTTCGAGTGGAAATCCACAGAGGCCACTAATGCTTCAACGGCCATTTACACTAGCTAGTCCACGGATGGATGCTTGCAGCGGTAGTTGTTGTACTATATGGTTATGATAAAGGCTGCGCGCGGCCCAATAATGTCTTTCGACGGGAACGTATTGAAGTCTCACGAGTGCCCAGGCGCTGGGCAGAGTTGCGGCTGCATACCTTAAGGAGCGGTAGCTCAAGTATTAATCATATAGATGTTTCCCCCACTTCACAAACTGGGTGTGTGATTGGCAACCGAGGGTGTCACTTTAGCATAATGCCTGCACTTAGTTTACTACAATCTGGAAGTGTGCCCCTCATTGCACTTCCTTGACGTCTCGAGTAGCTCCTACCCTCGCGCCAAAAGGCACCAAAGGCTGGGAGGCAACTTCAGGCCTTAACTTGACAGTGCCAAATTAGCTGTTCATGCCTTTTAATGCAGGCAGCCGTCTCAATATCGAGTCCACCATCTACGTCGTGACAGTACCTTCAAATCCATCTTGCGAGTGAATATGCGCATGTTGTTAGTATCAATCTTCTTCACTACCAACACCGTTGGTATCAAACTCGATTCGTTTCATTGCCGCAAATAATACATTCTTAAAGCCTTTCCTTGGTCTTTTTAATCATCATCATACCCACCCCGCCAGCCCCATTCGGCAAGGCTGAATAGCTTCTCTTCTCTTCTCATCCTTCACATCCTCTTGCCTACCTGCCTGCCTGCCTGCCTACCTACCCACCTCCAAGGTAGTCGACCGGCACACAACACACACACACACACACACACACACACACGTCTATACCATGGATTCCCAAATGTCTACCCAAGAGAGGCAACTCTGCGAACTGTTTGCAGACTTGCCCACGCGCCACAAGTTTCGCTACACGCCACAGGCAAACAATTCCTTTATCCAGAGTCTTTTTTGGTCACTTGCTTCTGGGAGGCGGGATTACCTCATGCTTTTCTTCCCCAACGGTACGCCACCAGCCACGGAACCATGGAAACTTAGTGACGCCCAGGGCGCTGTCGAGGGAGCAGAGTACACCGAAGGTGCTCGAGGGAAGGCCTGTGGTCACATCTTCAAGCCAGGGGATGCTGTATACATATGCCGCACCTGTGGCACAGATGACACTTGTGTGCTCTGTAGCCGCTGTTTCGACGCCACAGACCACACGGGACACATGATCCGATTTAACATCTCACCGGGGAACTCTGGTTGCTGCGACTGCGGTGACGCAGAGGCCTGGAAAACACCCCTGGTCTGCACCATCCACTCGGAACTCCCTGACAGCCGGTCCGGAAAGGCAAAACTCAAAGAGCGCGGTCTACCCGATGATCTCGTCAACTCAATCCGCATGACGGTTGCCCGCGCCATCGACTATATGTGCGACGTCATATCTTGCTCCCCCGAGCAGCTGCGTCAGCCCAAGACGGTCGAATCCGTGGAGCAAGACAAGAAGACATCGAGACTTGGCCCCCCATATATAAACGATGGCGACACTGATTCCGCCGGAGACTTTGCCTTGATCCTGTGGAATGACGAGAAACACACCATCGAAGATGTCAAAAATCAGGTGGCCCGAGCCTGTCATGTTTCGGAGCGAGAAGGGCTGGAGAGGGCTGAAGAGACGGATACTATTGGCAGGAGCATTCTTAAATACGACCCGGATCTGGAAGCCCTTCTCGAGATGGCCACCATTCTCGAGCAGATCAAGGTGACAATAACTGTCCGCTCATCAAGAGACACATTCAGGGAACAGATGTGTGGTGCTATTGCACAGTGGCTGAGCGACGTCGCTGGATGCAAGGTGGGAAATGATTTCCATCTCCTCAGGACTGTCGTTTGCGAGGAGCTCCTGCAGCCGTGGAGGCAAGGAAGCCTTGGGACTCATGCGCACGTGGGCAAGGATGGCATTGACGACGAGGCAAATGAGTCGGCCGATGAGGGCGAGATTGGGTATATCGGAGACGAAACTATCGTGGTGCGGCAAATCAGAGCAGTCCAGCGCCGCTTAAATCAGCAAGGCCCTCTAAATATAGAGGACAGCGACGATGACATGTCAGAAAACGATGATTCTATAGGAGGAGGCACGCCGACCAGCGGGGAGATGGATGATGAAGACGACGAAATAGACCAGGTCATGTGGGATGACAATGGAGAAGGCAGCGGCGACGTCCGCATGTCTGACTGGAATAGCACCAATGACCAGGCGCTGGAAGAGGACGAGGCCACTCTAGCTGGGTATCCTCCACCACCTCCGCCCCCGCCGCCGGGCGTTCGAAGGAATGCGAGAGATCGAGACGTTACGCCTAGTGACTCGGATACCGCAGAACCATTCATTGCACCCACCCATATTACCAAAGGTCCAGACGTCCCCAAAACCCCCGGAGTCCCTCAGGTGAAGAACCCACAGCCGGTGAGCTATTGGCTGGGGCTGCCAACAGGCTACCTGGCCCGTGACGATCCAGGTCCCGAAGACCGTTTCCCTGGTGTTCGCCTTGACTGGATGATACTGTTCGATCTCCGCATGTGGAAAAGAGTGCGAAACGAGCTGAGGACGCTCTACATCTCGACAGTTGTGACCATTCCTGAATTCAAGCGCATTCTTGGCATCAGGTTTGCTGGTCTTTACACAACGTTGGCACAGCTCTACCTTATCGCCGACAGGGAACCTGATCATTCAATCATCAACATCTCGTTGCAGATGTTGACAACGCCGTCAATCACGGCCGAGATTGTAGAGCGGGGTAACTTCCTCACAAACCTCATGGCCATCCTATACACTTTCTTGACCACCAGGCAGGTGGGTCATCCGTGGGAGGTGAGCCCGAATGCGACTCTCGCTTTCGACTCTGGATCTGTCACGAACCGAAGGATGTATCACTTTCTGCAGGACCTAAGGTATCTCTTCGGTTCGCTGCATGTGCAAGAGCGCCTGCGGACTGAAGAGAGGTATCTCATGCAATTCCTGGACCTCGTCAAACTCAATCAAGGCATTTGCCCGAATGTCAGAGCCGTCAATGAGCATGTAGAGTACGAAACAGACACATGGATAAGCGCTTCGATGATCACCAGGGAGGTCAACAAGCTCTGCCGCCAAATATCGGAAGCATTCCGGGACATAGGGCCTCAGGATTCGTACGCTGTTCAGCGTGCTATCCGTCTCGCCACCAAGAGCGTCATCATCAACTCTATCGGGGCGGAGCGCCATAGATTTCAGCAGGCCGAAATAAAGGACGAGATCAAGTTCAAGGTGCTGGAGGACTTCGAATTTGAACCAAGTCAAGCCCAGTATGAAGTGCCCAAGTTTGTTGTCGAGGAGCAACCCATCAGCTTCCATCATGCTCTGCACTACACTTGGTCATGGCTCATCGAATGCGGCAAGTTCCTCGATGCCAATACCGTACGAGGGCTATTGTCTTTCACAACCCAAGATCTCAAGGCCAAACCCCGATCGATGGGGAAGAAGGCGTGGCCCAAGCGACACATAGGCCCTGAGGACTATCTCATGGCTGCGTTCGACTATCCGCTCAGAGTATGCGCGTGGCTTGCGCAGATGAAGGCTGGCATGTGGGTCCGCAACGGGCTCAGTCTTCGTCACCAGTCTGCTACGTACAGAAATATTATGCAGCGTGACGTGTCACATCAGAGGGACATATTTCTCTTGCAAACGGCACTTGTCGTGTGCGATCCGAGCCGCGTGCTTGCTTCCCTGGTTGACCGGTACGGCATGGAGAAGTGGGTCAAGGGTTTGTTCGAACAGAGGGCCACGGCACAAGACGAGACGCAGCACCTGGACGTTGTAGAGGACATGATCCATCTCATGATCGTTCTATTGAGCGACCGGACTTCCCTGCTGTGCCCCGACGACGAGCCACATCCCCTCCAGGTAGTCATACGGCGCGACATCAGCCATGTTCTGTGCTTCAAACCCCTGTCGTTTTCCGAGATCTGTAGCAAGCTGCCGGATCGCTACCAGGAGAGCGAGGATTTCCCTACTATCCTGAATGAGATGGCCACCTACAAGCACCCCGAAGGGGTATCCGACATTGGGACGTTCGAGCTCCGGCCAGAGTTTATTGAGCACGTCGACCCATACAATGCACACTACAACAGAAACCAACGGGAGGAGTCGGAAGCGGCATACAAAAAGCTCATGGCCAAAATGACTGGCAAGACACCCGAGGATGTCGTCTACGAGCCCAAACTGCGCCAGATCACGGCCGGCCTATTCACGGGGCTTTCCGACTTTACGTCAACAGGAATGTTTGCCCAGATCATGTTTTACTGCCTCCTGTACCCGCTGCATTCCGAGAGGCTTACCCCCAGCGTCCCGGTCACCAGGCTTGAGACGTTCCTACAAGTTGTTCTGCACCTGGTTGTTATTGCCATTTCCGAGGATAAGGCGGGCGAAAATGGCATGGCTGGCGACGTGCCAAATTCGTTTGTGTATAGTGCGCTGACGAAAGCCTGCCGGTCCAACTTCATGACGGATTGCCCAGAGCACAAGACGATCGTGTCAATCCTGGAGCTCCTGTCCAAGAATGATTCCCTCAAGGCGTGCCACCCCAAGATAGCACTCATACTCAGGCGCATGAAGCAGAAGCAGCCCCATGCTTTCGAGAGCGCATTCTACCACCTTGGTGTCCCCGTCGACCGCATCTCGACCGCATCGCCGGCCACACACAACGCGGACGAAGAAAGGGAGAGGAAGAAGAAGGCTGCCAGGGACCGGCAGGCAAGAGTGATGGCACAGTTCCAGGAGCAGCAGAAGAACTTCATGGCCCAGCAGGGCGGCATCGACTGGGGCGATCTGGAAGACGATGGCGAAGACGAGCAGGTACAGCAAGAACACACCAAATCGTGGAAATACCCAGATGGGAGGTGCATCCTATGCCAAGAAGACACGGACGACAAGAAGCTGTATGGTACGTTTTCCCTGTTTATCAGCAGCAACATTCTTCGCCAAACGGATATGCAAGACGGGGACTTCTTGCGCGAGGTTTGCAACACGCCCTGCAACCTGGACCGGTCGGCCGACGACATCCGTCCCTTTGGCGTGGCGCGCGAGAACAGAAAGATAATCGAGAAGATAAACACTCACGGGGAGATCATTCCGACCGAGAGGCAGGTGATTGGGAAAGGATTCACGGGCCGTCTGTCAAGGAAGGGTCCTGTTTCCGTAGGGTGCGGGCACATCATGCATTACAGCTGCTTTGAGAACTATTTTGATTCCACCGAGAAACGGCACAGCCAGCAGATTGCACGACACCACCCGGAAAACCTGAAGAGCCTCGAGTTCGTGTGCCCGCTTTGCAAGGCACTCGGAAATTCCTTCATCCCCATAATCTGGAAAGGCAAGCAGGAGTCGTACCCCGGAACGCTGGACGATTTCTCTCCTGGTAGTATTCCGTTCGAGGATGTCATCAGCCGCGAGTCTGCTCATCACTCACCGAGCACCACCTCGACACCTGCTCCAAACGTCGACAGCCAGACGATATCGGGTTTGCGCCAGTATGCAGAATCCTCAGTCGTTCCCACCATTGCCCACAGGATGTCCGAATTCGAGTCGGAAGGATGGGAACCGGCGGCGGCTCAGCCAGCTTCTTCGTCGGCCCCAGCCTCAACTTCGTCAACATCGACGGCGAACACCCCGGGCTTCAGCGACTCATCTGGGGTGGATACACCGGCTGCTTCTCAGCTCGATGCCGCGGAGAGCCCCCCTTCAGACGCAATGACTAGCGAGCTGGTTGCAGCGTATCGCCGGCTGCGAGACACCTTCAAGCTCAACAACCTGAGCGCGCATACGGATGTGGTAAATGGAAGGGACCACGTGAGCGAACTTGGCTGCCATGACACCCTGGCGAGCTCGCTCGGATACACAATTTCGTCTGTCGAAATCCAACAAAGGGGGGTTGAGGCGCAATACGGCATGAGCCTCCTAGAAAAGATACCGGAGCAGGTCTTGACACAACTTCGCATTCTTGCCGAGACGGCTGCCACCTACATCTCGATTGGCGCCCTCAGGGACAATGGGGAAAACATGGTTGGCAAGGAACTCAGCCAAGAAGCAGAGAAGCAACACTGCCAACTCTTCTTCTACCCTTATTTCGGGACGGAAACAAGATGGTCTTTGAGTCCGGCGGCAGATTACACGCCACTTTTGGAGACGGACACATTTGTGTTTCTCTGCAAGGCCATGTTTGGTGTCGGCCAAACAAGACACATTAGTCTCCAGCACCTCGTCAAGTTGTGTTACTTGGCAGAACTCGTCAAGGTTGTTTATCACATGGGACTGAATATCCCCGAGGACGTGTTCCGAGAGCAACTGCGAAACTCGGGCGCGTCGGACCCTGCTTTGCTCAAATTCGCTACCTTCGCCGAGTCGGTCTTGGCCATGAGAAACCCCATCAAGGGCGTCGGCCTCGGCTTCGACCAACCCGGCTTGAACAGCTTGCAAGGTTACTACAACTTTGTCAGGAAGTATGCATTGGCGTTTCTTCGCAAGGTCGCCATACTCTTGCACGTACACGCTGGGGTCGATCTCAACAGCCACTTCTCAGCCAACCCGGATGCTGACGAGTTGGAGCGCCTGACAGAAGCACTGCGCATCTCGGCATTTGACGAAATGTGCTCAGCTCTTGCCCCCAACGGACAGAACTATGGATGGCCCAGCTGCATCACAGACGTGGTCAAAGGTTGGATTCAACATCACGAGTTCAACCCGGCTCCTCGCGAAAGCGACGACAAGAAGAACCTCCCGTGGTCGGCCCAGCTAAGCCATCCGGCTATATTTGAGCTCGTAGGGCTCCCCAAGGAATACGGAACCCTCATCGACGAGTCGACTCGACGAAAATGCCCCACAACCGGCAAGGAAATCACCGACGCATCCATCTGTCTCTTTTGCGGGGAAATCTTTTGCACACAAAGTGTCTGCTGTATGAAAGAAGAGCCTGCTGAGGAGGTGCGCCCAGGAAAGGTTGCGGCAAAGATAGGTGGTGCCCAGCGACACATGAGAAGGTACGTTTTCTTCAATTTGCCTTCCTTTCTCTTGCTCGAGGTAACAAGTACTAACCGGAGTGGAATCTGTAGGTGCCAGGGCAATATCGGCATGGTCCTAAACATCAAGAAATGCTGCATATTCTACCTTCACCTCACGAGCGGAAGTTGGAGCAATGCTCCCTATATCGACAAGTACGGCGAGGTTGATTTCTCTCTGAGGCACGGCCGCCTGCTAAGTCTCAGCCAGCGGCGGTACGATGTTATGCTTCGTAACCTTTGGCTGAGTCATGGCATTCCCACCTTCATCAGCCGCAAGATGGAGTCTGATCTCAACACGGGTGGGTGGGAGAGCGTTTGAGTGAAGAGGGAGTAGACCTTGGTATTTCTTTTTGGATTGTTTTTGAGGCACTGTTGCACTGGGTCAGCCCGATTGAGGAGGGTATTTGGTTTTCTATACTCTCAGTCAATCGGAGCCAGTGGGCTGGTTCAGGTAGTAATTATTGTCGTAACTATACCAGCCCTTTGCATAATATTCCAATAATTCTTACGCGATGCTTGCAGGGATTCTTTCTAGGTTACTGCCGACTTGAGGTCAAGATGAGAAGCACAACTTGAATTAGGCGCCGTGGCTCATGATATATAATGTCGGTATAACTCGACACACGTCAAGAGTAATTTTTATCCCTTTACACAATGGAAACCATCCTTTTTTACAATTGCGAAAGACATTTGTTATCCATAAGTGTGTGGAATGAATAGCACGAATACAAAGAACCAAAGTTGCCTGGATCGAGTCGCGCCGAATTAAATTAGCATCGTTTTGTGTCCGGGCCGGGAAGTGGCAGCCGGTGTTTGTTGCGATTCATTATTCATTTCATTGAAACCGGTTGATGTGGCTCCTACTACTAGTACTAGTGGCCCGTACAACGAAAGCAATAGCATATATATATATATATATATATATATAGTAGTAAGCAATGCTGAGCGTGGGATTCATCACGCACATTTACTGCTGGTCGTTTGATTAGTATTATGTATGTGTATTAAACGTTTTCCCAGCTTCGTACGACTCGCTACTGGCAACTACTGCGTCTCTTCCATCTTGACAACAGGGTCTGGCGTGGGCCCGTGGGCGGCGGCAGCAGCAGCAGCATCCACCACCACAACCATATCATTGGACTCCGCAGCAGTTCCAGCAGCCCTCGGTGCTCCAGAGGCAGGATCGGCATCCATCATCTCTGGGTCGAGGGGAGGAGAGACTCGTAATCCACCAGGAGGCACCACCGCCCCATTAGCCCGGACCACGTCTTCTTCCATCCTGTCCCTGTCCCTGTCCCTAACGGCCGCGTTGCCGTTCCTGAAAACCTTGATACACAAGTCCTGCCCCGCGGTCACCATGGTGTCCCCCTTGACGTCGACCCAGAAGCACACCCCGGAGTGCGCTTTCCGTACGCGCTGCACGACCCCTTTGCTCTTGACGTCCCAGAGCACCAAGTCCCCGTCCTCGGAAGCGGAGACTACGTAGCTGGCGCCCGCGTCGTGGACGCGCGGGAGGTCCGCATCGTCCTCGCCACCACCGCCGGCGTCGGGAATCACTCGTTTCTCGTCCGTCGCGCGCCCTCCGGAGCCGATCGAGGCGATGGCGGACTGGTCGTGCTCGCCGGTGTTGCAAAAGCAACCCCCCACGGCGAATTTCTTCGACGCGTGGCCCTGGTACGTCCTCTTCACCGTCCCGCGCCCCTCGATGTAGTCCCACAGGCGTATGGAGCTGTCGAGCGAAGAAGCGAGGACGTGGCGCCCGTTGGGCGAGAAGCACACGCTCGATATCGGGGGGTTGTCCTCGTGCACGAGGGTTCGGAGGCATTGTCCTGTCGAGGTGTCCCAGATGCGGCTGTCGGCAGAGTACCCCAAGTTATTAGCGCATATGATTTTTTTCGTACCGTGAAGATAATCTCGGGGCCGACGAATGCAGAGAAAAATAAAAAAAAGGCAAAGGTCGGACGAAGGAAAGGGGGGGGGGGGGGAGAAGGGAAAAGTGTAGTTCCAGTGGGGAAGAAGAAACACTAAAAAAAAAAAAAACCCTTACATCAACCCATCAGTAGAACAGCTACAAACCAGCGTTCCATCTGGAGAAAAATCAATCCCACTAACAGGATCGCTGTGGGCGGGGAGATCCCTCAGTATCCTCCCCCCCCTGACGTCCCAGAGAAAAACCGCCTCGTCGTAACTCCCGCTCGCGAGGACGTTTCCCTGGGGAGAAAAGGCGAGGCAGTAAACATAGCTGTGGTGGCCCACGAGCTGGCGGGCCACGCTGTGGGCGGGCCTTCCGGTCCTTCTGTCCCAGCACCGGATTTTCTTGTCGTCGGATCCCGTAGCGAGGACGGCGCTGTCCGGCGCCCACGCCACCGTGTTGATGCCCGCCATGTGCCCCACCAGCGTCTCCATGTGCGCCCCCGTCGCCGAGTCCCATATCCGCGCCGTCCCGTCCGCCGAGGCGGAGGCGATCCACCGCCCGTCCGGCGAGAGCCGCACCTGCGAGACGGGTCCCGTATGCCCGTGCAGGGAGAGGCAGGGGAGAAAATTCGGGTGGGGTATTGGTTCTGGTTCCAACAGCTCCGGGGGCGAGGGTGTTCGAGGGAGAGATCCGGAGGGTGAGCGGGTGGAAGAGTGCGGTCGTCGTCGCCGTCGGGAGCTAGTCGTTCGAGATCGAGAGTCCGTCGTGGAACGCCTGCTGCGCGAATCCGTGCGGTCGCTCGAGTAGTATCTACCGCTTCGGGAGCGGCTCTCATCGTCGTCATCGTCGTCGCCGTCATTAGTGGTACTTCGCCGACCGCGACTCCTGCTGCTTGTGGATCGGCTGCGACTTGCGGGCGATTGGGTCCGACTCAGGGACCTGGTGCGCGATCGGGGGGATCTAGATCTCGAGTGGGCGTAATCACGGTCGTGGGACTGCGACCGCTGACGGATGTCTCTGTCGCGAATGGCGAGGCGCCGAGTAGGGGAGTGGAAGGCTCGATCGGGCGAGCTTCTCTCCTCATTTTCGTCGTCGCTGTTAACTTTGCGCCGTTTGAGCGGGGGAGCCACTTGTTCTGTGTCGGCCATTCTTTGCGGAGGAAGGTGTGTGTGTGGAGCGGTTGGATGTTGGATTGGTCTGTGCAACGGCAAAAAATGGGTTTGTCGAGAAAACCATTGTGGTCCTTGGAATCAAGAATGTTAATTTTAAACTGAGGAGAAGCAAAGTGATCTAGCAGCCATTGTGTTCTAACAGTTGAAGGCAGCGGGATAGCTACAGTATTGGTATCACTTTTGCAAGGGAGCTTCTGGAGCTTGGAGAGTACTTTTTGTGACGTCCATCGTGCCGCCGTGCCCCGGCAGCAGCGCGGATACTGTGCTTGGCTCGCGTGGCCACGTGACACCCTTAGCGCCCACCCCCGCTCAATTCCCAAGAAGAGGTAACAGCTACAAATGAATGAATAAATACATGATACATATTACTCCAGCACCTGTGACAAACTCCCATTGTGAAAAGCGATCCCGTGGTATCTAGAAAAAAGACGTCAAACCCCGAAAAGATCCCAACCTGCCAGTCATTTCCCATGCCTTCAAGATCATAATCCAATCATATCCATCAGTTCGGTTCGATCCATTCAATACCCAATGTTCAAAGGGTCAAGACTGTCCATCCGTCTGTCCCATCCTATTCCATCACATCTGACTCCTTCTGTTTCCTCCTCTTCCCATTATTGGTAGTTGGGCACCATGTTCCGTGGCTCTTGGTTGCTTCCGTCTCTCGCCACCACCACTTCCTCGATCTCCCTGCTCTCGACGGCCAGACTGGACGGTCGAACCTGCGCCGTCTCGAGGTCCGTATCCGTCTCCGAGTCCCCGTCAGGAGTCAGCCTCCTCCTCTTTGGCGGCCGCCAAAAGAAGGCGACGATGACGACAGTCGTGACGGCCAGCAGGACGGCGAGGCCCAGCACAATGGCGACGATCTTGACGTCGGTAGTTACTTGAACGTCCGCCATTTATACATGAGACGGATGACGTATCTGGAGATGCGGCGACGATCAGCAGCTCAAGCTTTGTTTCAATTGTCTTCGTCGGGTTTGTGCGACAGTGGGTTGTTTGTCTCCCCGTCTCGGTGGGTTCAAGCCCTCACCTGGTAAACAGGCAAGAGACTCGTGGTGTTGTCAGAATAACAATTTAGTAAATTGCCTTTTTTCCTATTTGTCCTTCGAGCCGCTCGTAGAGTTTGTGTTTCTGCGCCGACAGACAGGTCAGCTCTTAACAAGGTTGGGGTGGTGAGTTTCCCGGTTGTCGGTAATATCGAGAGATTACGAGGGAATGATCCCGATGCCGAGGGGTAAATGCGAAAGGGTACGGGGCGGCAGGTACAACGTCTGCGGTTCTGGATGGACTCGACATGCAAGCCGAGACCCGCACCCAGAGGTTTGATTGTATTAGATGAGAGAAGTGGTAATAGTAGTAGGTAACTGATAGGCAGAAGGAGCACGGCTGACAGTGGCTGTCAGCCTCGTGTATACGAATTACCCAGCTTGAAGGTAGCGGAAACTGTGTGAGACACGGATTGACGACACAAAAAGGAATAACTAGGTCAGAGAAAACGAACTTTTTTCCAACCATGGACGAAGCGAGAGACGGCGAGATATCAGTCGTAAAAGAGGGCAAGGGACGAGAGGCGGATCCAGCTAGCGGCTCCCCAGAAAAGGTAGATAAGCGGATAAATTTGCAACTGGCGCCGAGAGCGAAAAGCTGAGAGAACGCGGGTGGCTCAATGCATCCCACCCAAAGAAGGAACGTCTCCAGCACGTCGCACACGTCGTACAGAGACGAGAAGACTGCAGTTACTGCAGTTATGTAGCTTACACTTGCTGCACAGGGGGGCGTGGGTGGGTTGCAGGAGAAAAGACGTTGCGCCTTCCTCTTTTGGCATCTCTGATAGGGTGTTGATATCCCAGACCTTACCACTTACATACTATGTACTGTACACTGATACCACTCGTAGGCCTAGGTACAAGAAGAGGCAGTCACCCTTTTTCAGCCTCTCTTCCGCTGCCTTCCGTACGAAGCTTTGGGGGAAGCTCCCCTGCCTGCGTCACGGTGTCTGCAAGTCGTAGTAGCCTGAGGTATCCGGCACGTGCAAGAATGGATTAATCGGCGGGGGTCACGCTTGACGTCTGTGGGCGGCATCGTTGCAACAGTCGATTGATGATAGGGACCGGCCGACTGGGACAAGGTTACAACCATCCGTGACGGACCGTACCCCTTTTTTCTTCGTTTCTTTTCTACTGGCGACCACCATCTACACCCATGTCGGTCGTGGTCCCCTTCCCCTGTTAACCAGGATATGATAAAGCGAAGAAATATATATATATATATATATATATACAATATAGAACTGTTCCCAGGCTTCTTGACGTTTATTCAGATGTGACTTGTGGGAAGATGCATCGAGGGGTACATTTTGATGCATGTAGATTAAAGGTATTATTAAGTGTGTGGGAAACAGGCATGGTGAGTACGTACAGTCCATCCCTGTTCCAACAAGTATTGGGCGAGTGATTTGTTCTCGCAACATCTCTTCGACGTCGTTCTATATACATGATGGTTGGTATTCGCTTGTGTGGTATAAAACAACAAAAATAGCAAGTTTTTAACATGAGAAAATCAAGCACATGGCACATTAGAATCCCCTGCCCATTCCGTAGGACTCAGACGTCTCAGGAGACCCCGGATGGTTCCATCTCGCCGGTGGCGGGTCCTCTCCCGTCGCCTTCGGCATTCCTCCGTAATAATACCGTTGTGACTGGGCTGTTGGACTCGTGGGAGCTGTTTCTGGTCGTGAGTCGGCGGTTACGTTGTCCGGTTGCAGCTCGGGTAGTGTCTGTGGCGGGAGGTATACCGGGCTCGGTCCCCGCATGCCGGGCGCATCCGACCTTGATACCGTTGGCGAACGTCCTTCCCTGTTGTATTGTCGCTTCCGGAGGAACCACATGCCAACCAGCAGTAAGGACACCCCCCCGACGCCGCCTACGACACCTCCCACTATGGCGCCCACAGGCTTGTTGTCCTCGTCCTCTCCCGTTCCTGGTGCTGCCGTTTCGATAACACCTGGCCCCGTTACTTCCGATGTGAAATCGCCTCCCGAGTCCCCTCCCGAATTGGCCGTGTCATCCCCTGATGCGCTCGACGCAGACGATTCATCGGCTGAAGAAGTAGAAGAAGTGGTCGATTCGGACGAGGATCCTGATGGGGACGATGACGAATCAAGTCTCGGATCGTCGGTGGCCGTCGCGAGAAGTGGAAGCCATCTCGTCCCCCTATCCCTCCCGCCGCATACAACATTAGAAACAGTCGCCCCGTCCGAGGTCATCACCAAGCTCTCGCAATACGCCCTCGAGTCGTCAGAGCAGCATGTCGTGCTCGCCCCGACACCTTCGCAGCCCGTGCTCCCTCCGTCCACGAAATTTATGCATGCCGTCGGTATGGGCCCCTCGCAGCCGGCCGAGTCAGTTCCTTCGCAGCAACGAAACCATGTCCCTATCGGCGTGCATGTTCGCTCCGCAGCCTTGCAGGTGATGGCGGCATCTGAGACATTTGTCTTGTCAGTATGGCTGAATGGTACGGGTTCTTAATTCGTGGTATATAGATGGTGGAAAGCTTAGACTATAGGAAGCCGTATAATTGTTGGTTTCCATGGGCAATTGTGGCGGGAAGCGAAGAAATGGTGCGTCCTAGATAATAGCCTTACCTATACTCCCACTCACAAACCCGCAAACGTTGGGCGAATATGTGATATCCTCGTCCCTCAAAAAGAGTCTCATCGAAGCATATGGGGCTTCGCTTGTCGCCGGGGCCGCAAGGACAGGGAGCCCCTCTTCGATCCCGGCTAATTGAGTGTGTATCGCTGTCCCGGTTTCGATGTTCGTCGCCCGCGGAATAGACGGTGACGCTGCGACATTGTGCGGTACCGCTGAGAGCAGCAGAGCGAAGGCGGCGAGGGTCGATATCATGGCTGCTATTGGCTGGATCCTGGTGTCGAGAGCCTCTTTGAAGTCGACGAGGGTCCGGTTGCCGCGCAATCAATCACTGGAGAAGGGGAGAAGGAGAGGAGAAAAGAAAGAACAAAACGCGTATGTTCCCCCCGCCCCCATTAGTGGAAGACGAAGCCCGTCCCGTCCGTTCGTTCATTTCATTACGGGCATGGCCTGTGCAACTGCCACCCCCCTACAACCCCTGCCATTTTCCAGGTGTCAATGCTGGGATAGTGACTCTTGGGACCATGGGGGATCGAGTTTTGGTTCGCCGGACACCAGATGGTCAAAGTTGGGAATTTGTGGGTACCAGACAGGGCCAGTTCGGCTCGTTTTGGCCCTAGCGTCCGGTAAACGTCTCCGACCCGGTGGGATGGCACTCAGGATGAATGTGCAGGTTCAGCTGACTTTGCGAATGATCCGCACTATCAGACGCCGGTGCCCCGAGCTATTGGCACGACTACTCTCCTCTCCTCCTGGCTTCCCAGGGTATAGGGCGCTTTTTCTATCTAGTCGGCCACCACTGCAACCTGTATGCTTTCATGAAGTCGGATGATATAGTAATTGACTTGATTTGCATGGTGTTGAGGGGTCGGGCTCTTTGCCAAAAAAAAAAAAAAAAAAAAAAAAAAAAAAAAAGGGGGAAATCTATGCCTTGAGGCTATGCAAGTGTACCCGACACAGGCTGGTTCCCGCGAAAGTGTGACCCATGATGTGGAAGACACAGGAAAAGTGTTTTCCCCTCACTCTAGAATGAAATATAATTGCAATCAAGGGTACAACAGTCTGCCACAATGACAAACACTGTCCTTATTCAATAACACGTGCACAATCGGCATCGACCAAGGATTGCCGCGATCTATCAGGGTGTCGAGCCATCATTGACGCCCGGGAGCTACTTACTCTACTCTGTTGCTGATTCTTCGAGACGTGTATGTTGCGGGAAGGAGCTTGATAGGATAGAAGTGTGTCAAATTCATCAAGGCAGCAGCAGCCGTACGGAGACACGTGCAACTTGATAGTATAAATCTGACTACTATAGGCATTATAACGTGTATCTAGGTCTGTTATAATAGTCACCAAAGATGCCTGAATTTTGTTACCACAATACATAGCTAGCTCCAAGGCAGAGACGCATCGTACACCTCCCTAGCCGAGGAGTACTCGATCGATTGGGCACAAGACCAATTCCCCGCGTCACACAACACTAGAACCCTATAACACGCTAGACCATACATATACAAACATACAAGCAGCAGGCAAGGCTCATCAGTCGATTTTGCCTCAAAACCTGCATGCCCATCTATACGCCCACACACCTACAGCAGCTCGGTGTACCGCTCCAGAGACCGCCCCGACCAAGCAAGCACTCACACACCTAGGACCTCCAACTGTCCAATAGCTGTCTCTTATGTTTCCCCAGACAATGAGGAGCTCAAATTACTAGTAGGGTTGTAATCTTTCCTGTTCTATTCTTAGCATGCCTGGAGAGATCGAGAAATGACCTCGCTAGGCTATGAGTGGGTCGGAGCGCGCTACTATATATATACCCAACGGATGCTCTCTTCTCCATAGTACAAACAACCGCTGGTATGGCTGCAGGTGGCTTCAACTCACCCTGCCAGGTTCCTGTCTCTCAGACGCTCCAGGGCAACCGGTCATCGATCCGTCGATGATTGCTGCCGGTTGGTATCATGGTGTCTAGTAAATCTCTGACGTATGCATATATCATCTAGTAGGTGTCTTCACATGCTCTTCCACTGCCTTGCGGGGAAACCAACCAACCGCACCAGCATTTCCGGAGACGGTGAGAAAATGGGCGGGATGGGTGGATGAGAACCGCCCGCTCGCCCTTCGAGACACATTGAATGGATGCCTGCCATGCCTGGCGAGTCCATCCGGGGCTCTGAGGCGAGGGCCTCCCAGCTTCAGGACGAGGGAGAACTCCATTGAGCCACATAGCCAACCACATGGGCCTCATACATATCCGATATTTTCCATGGCAGAGTGTTTCACCATAAACTATGGAGGGTGACCAGCCGCTCTTATCTCGGTCAAACAACTTCAACTACCATCCATCTAATCGTTATATCCTCTAGTCGGCAAACCAATGCTAAGAACACCCGCGGGTTCCGGATGAAGTGTGGCATTCCACCCTCACGTACTCGTACTTCCCACCCTGGCTCCCGAGGAGGTTTGGAAGAGGGATCGTCACGGGAGAACGAATCGAGAGGCAATTGCAGGACTTGCCCGGTGCGCGACGGTAGTATCATAGGGGGGGGGGAAGATCTCCGGATCATGATCAGAACGACTAGAGTGAGGAGCATGCACGTTATTCCTCGCTCGCACTGCAGTAGTGTGGTGCAGCGGTCGGTTCAGCCAGCTCCTCCTCCTCCTCCTCCTTCCATAATGATGAAAAGATCGTGGCGCTGGAGTTCTCATCGGCACGGAGCTACGGCATGTATGTAGGTAGACCCATGCAGCCAACAATTCAGTTTAAAATATCCATCACACACATTCATTCATACATGCCCCCGCGCACCTCACATGTCTAATCTGAACCCCTAAACTCTAGCCCCCTTGCACGAATGGGAACAAACAACGCTTGCCCACATGCCGAGAAAACCTCTAGCTTGGAGAGTTTGATTTTGTCTTGGAGTTTTTGTGCTGTTGTTCCCCTTTTTGCGCCCCTCTCACCGGTACTAGTAGCATCACATGGAATGGATGTACTTCCACTCCCTTGGTAATAGGTAGGATGGGTCTTGAGATGCAGGACGTTGGCGTTTCAGGATCTGCCAGGGATTCCCAGAACCGGGGGAACGGGCACGGAGGCAGCATGGAATGAATGACACCTCAACTAGCGGCACGACAGGACAGGATGATGCTTCCTACTACAGACAATGACAATTCCGCCGCATGTGCTTTTTTTTTTTTTTTTTTTTTTTTTTTTTTTTTTTGGTTTCTGTCATTCAGCATTGCAGTGCAGTCGAGCTGGAATTCCAGCCTCGGAGCCGTGTCGTTGCAACTCCCAAGTCGCATCGTCATCGTCGTCATTTCCTTGTATGTCGCTGAGCCCGATGAAAGTGCCCCATCCATTCCTCCGTCTCCTCTCCCTTTGTGCTTCCCCTCCCATTCGCCTTACCTCGCTAACCATGAAGGATTCCATTCTTTCTGCATTGACGCACAATACCGCCCTTGGAAGCAAGCTCTGTCGCCTTGTGCTCTTCGCCTCCTCCGCCTTGCCCGCAGCTCGCTTCTTCCGTGCCAGTCGGGGTTTGGGAGGCTCTAGACTTTGGTGGGCTGGTGGGCCAGGGATATCCCATTCACCCATGCCTCTCCTTCCCTGTTCCGTAACACACCTTGTCGCTCACCCGGTTCCTAGCGGGGGAAAGGAGGAAGGAACGTCTGCGATATCGATGCTTGCGGGAAGACTCAAACCGCCAGGATGAGGGGACCCTGGCTCAAGGGGGTAGAAAAGCCTGTGTTGTTTTGAACTCTATAGGGGAGAGAAGGAGCGGCAGACGTGTCTCAAGACAACTCTCTCCATACCCTTCTTGGGCAAGGATACCGCGCCCTCATTGACACAAGAAGGAACTCTTTAGCGTGTTATTTATGGGTGTGTTCTCTCGCCGTGGGAAACAACGCTCTTCTTTGCAGTCGGCAGGATCTTCCCGTGGAAAATGTCACCCAAACTCGAGATGCCACAGCCGCATGCACGCCCCATCTTGTCCCTCATGCTGTAAACAAGAGATCTCCTTGTGCAGCAGGCGGACATCCGTGGGGCTGTCTCACAAGTAAACTTGTGTAGCGCATAAGATCCCAGTTGCTCTGAAGACATCGATCACGAGAGAGAACTGACAATGGAAACTAGGATGACGTTGGTGGTAATCATACTTGCATCGTGCTATTGCCCACTTTCCCCAGAGCCGCCAGCCGCTTAAACAAATGCGGAAGAACGGGTGCATCGCCCCGTTTCCTACTCCGTCACCCTATCCGGATGACTTCCCATCTCGCTTATAAATGCAGCATAAAGCTGTACTGTAGGAAAGTGTCCATACAATACACAAGAGAGCACAGTATTGTACAACGTGCAGTGAGGACCGCAACCTCCCATTGTCGCGGTCCTCAAGGCGAAATTAATATCTCCACATCAATCAATCACAGCAGACTTGGACAAACACAAGGAGAAAGGAGGAAGAAAAGGTTGGAGAATAGACATGGCTACGAAGCCAAAGAAACTTCATTGGGGGTATATCCTCCTCTTAGTCACCTCGTCTCTTCATGTATCCCATACCGCTTAGATCGCGCCTATTGAAAAAGACTGTCCGCCATCCCACGAGAATATTGACATGTATAGTAAATTCTATCCTTGGCTTTCAAGCTTGAGACAGAAAGTAAAAATCTCCACATGTGTCCTGATGTATCCAACTAGGCCGAGGAAAAAATCCATCTCGGCTGCAATCTAAGAAAATGATGGGCACTCGTAGCCTTCGCATCCCTGAACTCAATTAAGAGGAGGGGGTGGATGGTGCCAAGTGCCTCATGTGTAGCTTTGTGCTGGACAACAGAGATATGAAAATGGAAGAGTAGAAAAGAGTCGCGTTTTTGGAGCCCACGACCAGGCCATGTGTGTTGTGTGATCACGACCCCATTCAAATTATGGGGGGTATCATCATAGAGGATCGAAGAAATGAGGCAAAGGTGTGCGTTGATGTATCGACGAATGTGGAAGTCTCGGCGGGGGGTGGTAAGAATGTCTGGCAACTCTTGTCGAGTTCCTGATTCCTGGCAGCGGGCGAAGCTTTTGATCCGAGGCGAAGCTCGCTTGCATCATCCAAATTCATGCGAACCGGCAGTCTTCCTCTCCAGATGATGTGAAACAGCTGGATGCTGGGACACCCCGCAGTCTCTTTCCAGTCCCGTGGAATTGCAGGGGTGTCCTTCGTGCGCATGTTGAAAAAGGGCTGCAGTTGTTATTGCTACTGTTGAATAAGCCCTGAAAAGAAGAATTGTAGACTTGCCATCCTGAGTCGTCGACAGCCTCGGGCGTGATGATTTCATGATAGAACCCGACAAGGTGCCACCTTGTTTGAGTGTGGTGTTTGTTTCGTCGAACGTTCCATGGAAAGTTTCGAGCTGGTGGGGAATGGAGTGGGATCCCGCTTCCAGAACATTCCGGAGGTTTTGCATCTTGTACAGACACAAATGTCATGCCCCTGGGCCACAACAATACCACCGGAGCAGTGGAACATGTTATCTGGCCTAACAATCGTGACTACTTCAGACACATATCAACCGGGCCCCTTTCACTGCCATAAAATCCATCTGCTTCAGCCGATGGCCCGTCCGATATCGTTTCTCAACACGACAGGTGGAGGGCTCAGACCTCCGAGCATCTCGTCTCCTAGCGACAGCCTGGGTGGAATCGAGTTGGAGCTGTAGATTCTGTACTGCGTGTACGGGCTCGAGTTGAAATGGTCGGCACTGGTACGAGGGGTAGAGCCAACGCCACCATCGGTATGGTACCCACTAAGCCATTCCCTGTTGCTGTCTGGGGGAGTTGAGCCGCCAATGGCGTATCCAAAACTCCGCACACTTGATCTCGATGATCGAGACCGAATGTGACGAGAGCCTGGGGTAGGCGGCATTTTGGCAAGTCTCGATGGCTGGCGCCTAAGGGGTGCCACGAACGGGTCTGCTCCAGGGAGAGCCTCGTCGCACAGGCCGGGTCGGGCATTTGGTGCCTTCGCAAGCACAGGTGTTTGAGGAACATCGATGGACTGATTTCGGAAATGGGACGAGTGCATGCTGCGTAGACTCCGAGGACTGCCCTCGCCAGATACTCTTGAGGGGTTGTTTGTATAGACGATCACAGATGGTGGCTTCTTACCCTTGGTGGCTGGGCTCGGTTCGGCCGAGGTGGGTGTTGTTGTCACCTCACCCTGATGTGTTGGTAGAATGGCATGTTTCTCAGCCCCCGTCCTTCCAGTTTTCCATGTTTCGATCTCGTCATCGTCGATAGGTGTTATTCCTCTGCTAAAAAGCGGTATGCGGCGTTTCCTGTTTCTCCAAAAAAGAAGAGCTCCGCCCACTATCAAGAGAAAACCAACGACTGAAAGAACAGTCGAGAGTGTGATGACAAGCGTGCGGTTACTTGTTCCGCCGTCGTTCTCAGAGCCCGCCATGCCTGTCTCTGGAGCTAATGTTCCAGTGGACAGACTAGGCGATATTTCTGCCGCTGGGAGGGTACCAGAAGAAATGTCCGGATTCAGCAAAGAGGCGGATGAGATTGGTTTGGTTTTTGGAGTTGGAGTCAGTGTGGTAAAGCTGCCACCGGATGTGAACGTTGGCAACTCGAGTGAAATGGTGGAGGTGGAGGCCAGTATTGGTGTTGGGATTTCGGGAGCCTCCGTTGGCCGTCCTATCTTCGATATATTCATTAGTGTCTGTACAACTGTTTGGTGGTTGGTACCGCTAGTTCTAGTTGTTTGGCCGACGCCACTTGGCACATCACCCAGTGCAGTAGTGCTCTGCTTTTGCTCCTGCTTCTGCTTCAGTTCCTTTGCCCTATTATTCGCACCTTGGATATCTGGCCTTCCTCGGGGGGCTGATTTGGTGGAAGGGTTCTTGTCTTCATCATCTTCATCCTCATCCTCACCGTCATCTCCGTCCTCGTCATCTTCGTCCTCGTCGTCTTCGTTCTGTCGGTGGCTAAAAACGGATGCACGAGTTGTCGAGGGCCATAATACCAGTGCAGTCGAAGTTGCCAGCAACGTCCTCCCCCTTCTCTCCACCCCAGACAAGGTGGTTCCCTTGCTGGAAGACAATGCCATCTGAGTATTGATCGTACTTCCAAACACATTCACTAGGAGGTGGAATAGGCAATATCATAATGCCATTGATGGACTGAAGCTTGCATCCGACTCGGCCAATGACTTGGAAATGAAAATAAGGAGAGAAAATAGCAAGGAAAGTTAAGGGTTGACCAACAGGTTGATAAAAGAGCTGAAAGCTCTTAAAACTACGGTCTCAGGGCTGTCAGGCGTGGAGCCTTGTAAAGCACCGAGAGGGCTGTGTCTGGAATGATAGGGACAGGGCTGAATATATAAAACATGAGGCAGGCAAGGAACGGCCTGTGTGTTTTTGTTTTGCAGGAGAGCGAGCGAGGGTCGGCGGCGGGGGTCGTGAGGACTGACACAATTCAATCCTCGGCCGGGTACAGGGAGAATATAAGACGAAAGTCGAGGAAGCAGTGGTGATAGGATAGGTGAGTGTATCAGGAGACCGTCCAGTCAACCTTCCGTCGATCTTGCTTTCTTTTTTCTTGCTTCCGCCCTCCAGCATAGAATGTAGGGAATAATAATTTGTTAGGGTTGGGGCAGAGGTATCGGCTCACGGCCTACCTACGCTTCAGAAAAAGGACCCGAGGCGGAAAGGGTGAGAGAGAGGCGGCCATGGGACAAAGGACCTCATATACGGTTGCAGACGGGGTTTTACTACGTATTAGGCTCGCATTTGTCTTTCATGGTTGTCCGCTTTGATACAGCTCAAAGAGACAATGGTGGTGTGGCCTTGGTGGGGAGCTGTACCTGAAGTGAAGTGAGGAGAAAGGTACGAGAGATACAGAGGGTACAAAGGGTACTTTCCTAAATTCGTGAGATGCAACCCATTAGACAACCCCTGTTCCTTCCCATGGGTCCAGACATGGGCTACCCTGTTAATTTGTTCTGGTGAGGTACCAGGGTGGGGCCTTCCTTGCTGGCAGCCAACGATCACAGAAGGAGGGATCGAGGAAGGACGGGGTTTTCAGGGTGGTTTTTGTGCTGCAGCCTACCGAAAAAAAAATACAGCAATCCGTATGCCACAGTTCAAATGCAGCACCGCCATTCATCAGTTGTTTACCGTGGATGGAGCATCTTATTGTTTCGATATTCCAAAACTTTCAAGTCTTTCAAAAATATATTTGAGAATATTTTTTACTCTAAATTACGATGTACCCGGGGTGCCTGTCGATTTATCCATGTCTCGAGAATCGCGTGTACTCAAAGGTACATTCTCCTTCTTTGACCTTTTTTTTTCATGTCAGGTCCAGACAGTCGAAACGAGACTCCCCCCCCCTCGGTGAGCCAGACGTGATCCCAATCATGGCTCACTCCGGACATCGAGAACACCATTAGCAAATCTACTAGTATTTCCGGAGTAGGAAAGTGGAAGGCGTCATTATGATCGTCGTCAACCACTATGATTCCGTTCGGGTAGCAAGGCTTCCTTTCTCCCAACCTTGGAAGGCAAAGGCATGGTGGCGCAGAGGAAAGGAGCTGCTCTCACGCTACGCCACTCAGCGTTGAGATATCCAAGAGCAAGGCCTGGACGGTGCCAGCAAAGTTCTTAGTCTGGTCCTAAAATGAATCCAAAACTGGAGGATGGGACGTAGAAGGCAACGAATAAAATGGCAGGAATGGCAAATCTGGAGCGTGGGAAATGGTTTGGGGCACGGAGGAAGATGCAAGCTTGGGACGGCCAGGCTCGGGGAAAAGGTGACATTTGAGATGGCCCTGGCAGGTGTCCTGGAGCGAATAGAGACTGGAGTTGACCCCTCCACCGAAACTTGGCCCCAAGTGAATGATGGTTTTACAAGTCGAAGGTGGTGTGGTGCATTGGCCATTTGTGAACTATTACTGCTACATACAATACATACAATACCTAGGCTACCGTACAACTTGTAACAGCCCCCTTGGTGACTGCTGCAGGTCTTTGAATCTGCTCTTCTCACTCGTCCACGAAGCAAGATGCGGTCCAGTCAATGCGGCCGGATTCTGGTTGCAGATGCACACTAGTACTGGTAAGTAGCAAGTGCCTTGCTAGGTCACGTATCGTTGGTCAGAAAAAATGCAAATACATAGGTAGGCCTTTTACACAACCCAGGAGTAAGAACCACGTTCGCAGAATGAGTTCGTCTGGTGGCCATTGATTGATTGACTATTTGTTTGTTTGTTTGTTGTTGCCGTGATGCGATGCAAAAGCAGCGAAAGACAGCAGAATTGAATGTCGTGTATCGATCCACTCCCGTTAGGCTGACCGGATCAGCATTCCACAAAATAGCTCTAAAATATTTCTCATCATCATCATCATCATCATCAATGGGTTTTGAACGGACATTGGTCGACCGTAGAAGGTTGTGTTTTGTGACATCTGGTCGACCCATCACCTTCCCTTCTCCGTCTTCTCCGGGCTTGGTTTCGGTATATGGGGACATCTCAGGATACGAATTCCCCACCTGGACAGGCAAACGTCAAAATTGGTCATGCTGTGCCGGTGGTGGTATGTGATCGATTGCCAAGAACAGCTTTCCAATTCCCCATCAAGCCCCATCACCCACTTCAGGTGAGCATTCAGGTCCCATGGTAAAGTTTCTGTGGCCGTTACGCCACACAAATGCAACCTCTTAAAGTACAATTGGCCGAAGTGTGTTCTGGAACACCTACCCAGCAGAAGAAAAGTGACGACCATCCGAGCTTACGAGATGATGAATTTTGTCGCACTTCTGCGAACCGCCTTTGTGCACGGTGTTTGAAGCTTTCCGATGGTATCCCGCTTTTCCACGCGTCTTTCGCTTTTCTTTTTGTATTCTCCAACTTCGATTCCCGGTTTGGGTGGATGCCGCGGGAGGGAAGATCGAGAGAAAAGTACATACATACGTACAGAAACATTCTTGCAAGCCCCCTCTGGGACCTCGCTTTCCAACCCTGTTTACTGGGCAAGGGTTGCACAAGGTGGTTCCCGGAATTATCTGGGCGTTCTTGCCCCTCCTAACCCCCGGTCCTGTCAAACGAGTGGCCCTCGCGCGATTTGAAGGGGCCCACTGAAAAGACACTGAAACGTTGTGGGCAACAGAAAACTCAAAGATCGTGGAATGACTTCATTGGCCTGGGCTGTTTGGAATCTCTATTCTCATAGGTGCAACTCTTCGGGGATAAACATGTACATATGTAGAAAATGCGATTGCTTTATTGTTATTATTCCCTCAGCATATTCTTATCTTTTTACAATTCTATTTGCTCCACGGGAAGGTGGATCTGGTACCTTGCATGAGTGGGCGAGGACAGGAAAGTTTAACCCCTACTTCCCACCCCCCCAAAAAAAGGGATCCAGGTGTTTTTCTCCCTCTCGCATCACCAGCTTATCACACTGTTCGCCTGGCACAGAACCGTGTAGGTTGTACCCAAATAGGCAATGCCGGCAATCATCACGAGGCGTGTTTTTCTTGGTACTATTGTTCCGGTATAGGTGGTGGAGGTAATTATCACTTTCCCTGGTTTTTCTATTTTTAAGCGATTCCATCTAAGCCGTTTGCATCCTAAATGAGAATACTACCGTACTTGCAGCTACCATACAGCCTGTATCTACAGTAGCAGAGTATTAATCTACAAGTAGTCTGTACGGAAAGTATGCACGTACGTGAGAAACCCAGAAATCAGGACTCGATACCACCCGGTAATTTCTACAAGTCATCACATGGCCTCTTCCCGCTGAGACAAATTGTGGCTCATGCAACCACTTCGCCATTTAGCTCAGTATTCCTTCCACCCAAGGTGAGAGGGTTGGACGTTTGTCTTATGTGAGCGAGCCAGCTCGAGGCGGTCGACGAGAAGTGTGTGTATGTAGCTGTGTCTGTGTGTGCGAATCCGGTATGTGGTAGCGGCGGATGGCGATTAACACATTTCAGTTCATGGCTTTCGAAACTTCTCTTTTGGCGGCCGCCGCTTGAGCACAACACACCTGCAGTTTCCTGCAATGCAGCCCTGGTCAGCTTTTGCCTCCGCTCGGGTTCGATTGTAAGCTACGGACGCGCATATTGGTTGAGATTTATAGCCGCGAGGCCTCAGGAGGACAGCGAAAATAATCATATATCTGATAGGTGAGCCTTTAACTTCGATGGCCTGGCAAACTAATAGGAGACGAGTAGGTGAGCAGCACAGACCTACGGTTCGGTTTGTCTCTTCTCTTCCCGTCGATATTCATGCGTCGGGAGAACGGCCCTGCCTACAGGCGAGCTAGGCAAAGGTTGGTTATCAGTCCATAGCGCAGTTATCCCCTTTTCTTGATACCAGCACGTCTGATACCCTTCTTGCGCCGATCTCTGCGCTGTTTGCTACCTGGTGGAGGGTGGCATCGCCCAAGTTGGGGGTCGCCTCATATCTATTGGTCCGCCGATTCTACACCCATATCGCCATTCACGATGATGTGCTTGACTGGGAGGGGGGTTGAGATGCTAATCATGTAGGCACGGAATTCTGCATAGTAGCGCTGCTTGCGAATCCGTCCCTCGACCCAGTCCGACCAACACCTCGCCAACTCCGGACGACCATTCAACATCTCCCGATCAGTGGGGGTATCCATCGTGAATATCTTCACAAATCCACTTTTGGAGCAGGGAAGATAGGAAAAGAAGTCGATGAAAGAGTGTAAACCGGACGTTTCGGCTCGGGTACCTTCCAACTTGCCTCACCCATCATCGGCCATCAGACAACAGGAACTAGTAAGGTACAAGCCGAAAATTTGGGTCGCATTTATGAGGAGAAAATGCCCAGGGGTCCATTCACCCCCAGGCTTTCTAAAACTCAACCCCTCACTAAGAAGCAAGCCTCATTCGTCACTTTGGTCAGCAGTTCACCCATCGACCGGATGCTAGTGCCAGGAACCACTTTTAAAATAAAGAAGTAAGAGAGGCAAGGAAGGAGAGTTTCGTCCTAGACTTTTCCCAGGTACGCGGGCATTTTCCAGACTGCTTTGCCTTCTCGGTTTCTGTCTGAGTTCTCGCCTACATATGAGGAATTCTTCCTGACCGTCAGTTGATATCCCGCTGTCCCTGCTTACTTTCTTTTGCCGACATTTCACTAGGGCCTGTCCGTCCATGTGCTAGACTAGTGAGATTTGTCGAGTGAGATACTACAGGAGCGGTGTGTTTTCCAATGGAAGATGTTTCAATCACCAGACTTTTGCTACTACTTTGAAGTTGTTTTCTCTGCTTTTTTTCCCATTCTGAAAGGGGGGCCGGTATGGAATTCCATAATTTGTGTTCTTCTCCGCTCTCGCCCATCGACTGCAACCTAAAGAACTTTCACAGAAAGTTGCGTGGCTGCGTGTGCCTGGACATGGGTGTCTCACGGTTAGAGCGCGGGTTTTCCGATCCTTTCGCTATCAGGGAACTTCGACGCGGGAAAGGAGGGAGCGCCCAACCCAGGGAAAGTGGGGACGGCGGCGCGCTGCCTCGTGGTGGTTACGATACAGTCGCCAAGACTTGATACTGGGGAAGATTCTTGGCAGCGAGCCACATATCCCTGTCGACCCTCGCTCCAAGTCTCCCGGATAGCTTCTTCTCCGCAGACCTAGAATCCCCCCGTTGAGCCGGACACCATTGCACGCCGAAAAAGAGCGCCAGGGAACCTGCTTTTCCCGCTACCGAGTACTTGCGCCTGCCAGTCGCTACAAGATAACAATTTACTCCACCTACCATGCTTTCATTTTAACCGGGATATCAACTAGCTTGACGAGCGATGTTCCTTGTTTTCTTTCAACACTATCGCAAGTCATGGAGCGCTTTCGACCGTTAGATCTCACTGACCACATGGTAGCCTCCTTGTCATATTCATCCACCCCCCACGGCACCCCGAACATTCACATTCCCAGGTGTGTCCACAGGTCCCAGGTTTAGGCTTGTCTGCTTTCATTCACCTCATCACTGGCTAGCTATAAGGACGTCGTGGAATTATTAAGCTTCCATTTCCCTCCGCCACATGGGTATCACGGTCAGCTGAAAAACAAAGGAAGAGCCGGTTTCGAAACTTGGAACAGAACCACCTCAAAATACATTCAACAGCTATGGAGGGCTTGAGGGCGTGCTGAACTATTGATACCGTAGATAATGCTGAGGCATGGGGCTGTCGGCCCCGTTACACTCCTGTTTCTCTCCCCCTCGCATTCTGCTGTGTAAGCCAATCCGAACTTCTGAAGCGGTGATGGGATTCAACATGGTGCAAGCTACCCGCCAGCAACACACAGTAAACTGCCAGCCCCCCCCCCCCCCCCTCCCACCTGCACGAAGGGACCCTTGGTGCTTGGTGAATAGAGGTATGCAGTTTTTCGGTGAAAGACAGGGAAGTCGTAATTCCTGTCTATCCCATCCGTGGTGCCTTGCAAACCTCTACCGCCGCTTCCGCCGCCGCCTCCTTCTGCCCCCCCTTTTTTACCCCACAGATTTGGGGGAGACCGCCACAAAATGCAGGTGTCTGTTTCTGGGATTCTGCGCTTCACAGTAGGATCCTCTGAAAATGTCCCCTTTGCGCTCGCCACCTCACCTTGAAGATCTGGGCATTCTTGGCCATCATGTGCCAGAGAACACGAACCAGCTTGTCCGGGAGCTGCAGACCGGGAAGAGCTCTCCCGTGCTGTAAATACATCTTCCTTCCCCGTAGTATTGTACAAATAATCGACCTCGGCCATGACCCCGTGCTAACTACCTTAGAAACCGGCAGTAGCGGGAGCGGTAGCATCAATTCATCTTTTCGAGACCCCCCACAGACTCTCTGCCCCGCGGCTCTTCTTTGGAGGTTGTAATGTATACCCGCCAACCTGTTCAAGTGTGTTTATATAGAAGCGGCTCATCTTCTTTCCGTGCTGCAGTGCTCCAGTAGATATCTGCAAGACATGGATGGGGGGGGGGGGGCATGCAATCATTCAATTTGCTGTTGTGTCCGCTCAGCTCTGGCACGCTGGTGGTTACTGTACATCAAAATGGACATGTATGCACGCTACATGTATGTAGTATGTGCACCCGCATACAACTGGAGGACGTGTGTGTTTGTGTTTTCTTTCCGGGCGTTGTAAATGTCTCTCTTGCCGTTCATATTGCCCCGCCTCTCCAGTTGGAACATGCTCACCTTACTCATCTAGAATGAAGAGGTTGGAGTAGGCATCACGACGCATCTTCTTCATCAGTGCTCACCAATCCACAACTTGCCTGGCCAAGTGGCTGCAGATAAGTAGGATGCGCCGAACGGGCCTTCATATTTGCGACCGCTTGGGCAAAATATGTGCGATTTATCAAGTTCACAAACAATCCTCTGCCTCTGACCTAAGGAACGTAGACAGTGGGTCTCAGTCACCCATGCCCGGTTAAAAAGCGATATCCGCCGCCATGCATCGAACCAGCGCCCGCCTTTGTTTGACGCCGGCGTTTAAGCACGGGAAAGTTGCATCAGTGCGTTTCCAAAGTCCGGGTCCGTGTGTGTTTGCGTTTCCCATTTGGTACTTGGTGTGTATAATACGAACTTCCTAACAATCGCCAACCTCGTCTTCCTTTCCGTAATCTGGCATTCGGATCTGGGGTTGGAGACTAAACAAACCGTGGGTGAAGAGCACGGAACAAAACGAAGTACGTGGATGCAAGAAAACGAAAGAAGAAACCCATCCGTACGCAGTTTGTGTGAATTTTGAGCACCTCCGTGGTTTGAGATCTGTCGTGGATATCACCGGACGGGGAATCCCCTACCGGAGGACATCTTCACCGTTCATAAGGTGGGGATGGTTGTGCAAGAGTGTCAAATCTCAAGTGCGGCAGAGGCAGGAAAGAAATGCTCTCGCCAAGCATAACGAGGGCATTTGTGTGGGTATCCGTCTCCGTACCTACATATAGTAGTGGGCGGTGATGGTAGCGGTGGTGGTGGAGGTAAAGAGCGTGGCGACAGTAGTGGTGTGTGTGGTGTTGTGTTGTCTTGAACCTAGCAGCCAGTCGAAACCAGTTCACCGCTTCTTTAGGTCTGGCGAATGGCCGCCCACACGCAGCACCCAATTTGAGCTTGGTGCCTGGGGGGGCCAAGAGAAATGCAAACGTCCACGATGCGGGGGCGGCGGCGAATGCAGTTGACTCTGGATGAAAAGCAAGAAGGAAGAAAACCTTGCTGAAGGGAGAAGGCAGCACGCAACGCGGGGGCTGCAGGCGTGAGGGAAAGAAGCAAAAGAAAGAAAAGGAAAGTCGACCCAACGGCCACATGGCAAGTACATCCTATCCTCGCCCTTGCATAAATAATACTCTCCAGTTCCAAGATTGTGCATGTATGCACCGATGCAGTTTCCCTCCTCTTGAGAAGCTGAGAGAGCCTGAGGTTTCTCTGTGCCCCCTCAGGAGGAAGGTACTTGGAGGTACCAAAGAACCCCAAACTGTACCTCTTGCTCCACCTGCATACCAGCCTCGTCGGAAACCAATACAAACCAGGCACAGGAAAAGCGGACGGTCGTAGCTAGCCTCACTTTGCTTCACAAACCTCGCAGGCGCTCTCATGGGACATCTTGGAGATCGGATGTAGATATCAATACTTGATGTCCGATTTTCAAAACACAACACATACAACACAGCAAGCAAGCCCCACCGTCAACATGGATGTTCACCATGTGCATATTCAATAATATCGCCGCAGACCAGTAATCTGCCAATAGTCGCAAGACAGCGACGCAATTGAGTCGAACGGAGGGTAATGCCGCTTGCACTGCTACTGCATTATGCATCGTTGGGTGGCGTAGTGCAATGCAGCGGTGATCATGGAAAACTGAACAGCAGTCGACTTTAAAAAAAAAAGCTGGAAAGCCAAGCGGGGTACAGTACATAGGTAACAAAAAAGCAAATACCAGACGTCCTCCGTTCCTGGATGCAGCCGCAGCAGACCTTGTTTTCTGGAGGGGTTTGCTGCAACCAATTGAGGCTATTGTGGTTGGCGGCACGTAATGACTCGCAGCTAGGCTTGTCAATGGCCAGGGTGCCGGGACCCACCATGGAGACTCACTCACATGGACATCGATATCCCGTGGATGGAAGCGATAAGCAAGCAAAACTTCCCGCTTCCGTCCTGATCTATTTCACACTCTCTCATGGTTTCTATGTCTGTGAGTTTTTACTCATGAAGCGCGTCACGTTTCGACGTCCACCAGCATTTTGGCTTGGCAATATTACAGCCACGGCCATACTATGTATGATATTGGACCCCGCGTAAGGCTCTCTCCCTCTCTGGGCGGCGATGGTAAATACATCCCAGTCAAAGCATGTGGTGAAATGGAACTACGGGTCCGACGCCATGGAGAAGCGTCCTCCATCACGGCCTCGAAGCATGGACGCAATGACTGTGCAAACAACACAAGCTTTCAATGGCTTGGGGAGCACTGACTGCCCGACGAACCCAGCAGCAGGGAAGTCCGCCAGCCGTGGCCGCCCATGGCACAGCTCTGGAATGAAGCCTCACACCATCCATGATACTAGCAGCATCGACCTGACACCCCGAGGATGGGCTGCGCCTCGGGCTGCCGATTAAAGTCTGGCTTATGTATCTTGGGCCTGAAGTTTTCCTGCTTTGCTTGCATCAACAACAACACTCATAAACATGCGTGCATCCAACCAACCATGGGACTCTTTTCGCCGCATTGAGGACTGGCTGCAGCCCCCGGCTTTCGGAACGAGACGAGTTTCCATCCTGGCCCGCGCCCGTCTTTTCCCTTGGCAAAGCGGCAGGCTACTGTCGTAGGTGAGACCTGCGTCAAGCCTTCTTTATCTACAGCATCTATCAGCATTGTCTAACATCATGCTTTTCACCCATTGTTTCAACCCTAGCAAGGCCAGCTGCGGGTTTTCAGCGGACAGCGCGGCGAGAGCCCTACTTGTTAGAGCAAGTTGGGGAGGGAGAAGGATGAGAGCTGAGGCGCATGCATACAGTCCTTACAGATCTTTGTTCAAAACATCACACGTTTTTCCATCCCTATGGAGGGTATACACACAGCATACAGATTCTGGTATACCGGGTTTACCGTCTAGTTGCTTTCAGCTTTAATCCTCGGCTTGCCTTGTTCCTGTCTGCCGTGTCCGTGGATCAACGTGTGTTGTGTCGTGCCGTGATGCATACTCGCCGCAGTGTGTCTCGGATGAGCTTGTTCCCTTTTCAAGAAGCAAGACTAGCTATGTAGCGTAGCGCCTTTCCAAGAGGAATAGTGCTTCCTTTTTTTTTTTTCCTTTTTCCTCGCAGAAGTGACCAGTCATTCATGGGGGAAACTGTTTCAGGAACTAGTTAGCTGCCAAAGCTGTCACCGGCGGAGAAGACGAGTGGAAGAACGAAAAACCAAAAAAAAAAAGCCTCTTCGAGCATCTTGCAGATCAGACTTATTTCCAGCTCCCTCTCACAGGCAGGCAAAGGGAGTGATGCCCGAGCGACGTCGGGGATGGACAGGTGAGGCTGAGGCATGCAAACTCGCAGAATACTTATTATTATAGTGCATGCCCGATGATGGCCACTGGCCCTTCATACGTACTGCTGCATGCGCTGTCCCTCATTGTGCTGGGGCATATTTTACGAGGGCCGATGCGGTCAGCCTGCACATCCCCCTGGTGCAGTCGTCAACCCAATAGCTCGCAATAGCGAGAACAACAGGGGGATGTCTCTCGACTAACTAGTACATAGTAGATCGCAGCTGCGAACGGCTTCATCCCCCCAAAATCGACCATCTCCCGTTTCTGCATCAAAGGTGAAGACAGACGTGGACGCCGGAGAGCCACGAGGTCGAGAGGCCCGGTGATATCCCTTGTTCGCAACTAATTTCCATCCCTACACGGCAGCAGTCTGCGGCCACCTCTGCGGGCCGCGACGGGCGGGTGCTTCGGGTTGTGGCTTGCCCTCCTCCGGCCCCCAGTGCAAATTGTCCGTTTGAGGTGCCATGGCGTTCTGGGGTGGAATTGGTCTCCATTCGCCGGTGGACGCCGTCTCAGATTCCTTGGGAATTTGTCCAGATGGCGAAATATGGCGTCTCGTGCGGTTGATGCAGTTTATTGGCTGTCGTTTGGCAACAGGGAAACGGCAAGGATGCCACTATCGAAGGGAGAACATACGTACATAGTACATACTGTAGTAGTGCTGAAGTTCCCAGCTGGCCACTGTCCGAGCTCGTTATAGGCGCTCAGCTGGCAACCAATCAGCCTCCATTATCGATTACTGGCTAACTAACCCTTCCAACCTTTCAAACCCTCCCGGGGGCCTCATTTATCTGATACACCAAGAGGAAGATCTTTGGGACCTCTCAGAACGAGCCGTTGCTGTTGATGGATCCCTTCCGCCCGCCCAACCTCAGCCGGAGCGGTTGCCCTATCTGTAAGTGTGCATGTACAGTATGTACGTACAGATGTGCGGGACCACGGGCATATGTACGGTGACAAGCTGAGAGGCCAACCAACTTTGCCGGTCCGACTGCCTGCCTACCTGCTTTGTGCTGCTGTGCTCAATGCAACCTCTGTGCGCGTATGATGGAGCATCGCCCGTCATCATCATCCCTTCGAAGCAGCAGGAGAGCGGCAGAGAGGCACCGTCGAGCACTGACTACCCGATTGTTGGCATGGTATGGCACAGACCAACGACGGTGCAAGTATAAGTTAAGTGATGATCGCGATGCGATACTTCCCCCCTGAAGCAGCATTGATACTACTGCCGGAACCGCCGCCCCACGGGGATGCAGAAGAGAAGGAAGGTCCCTCCTGCTCCTACAAGTTATAGCAGTGATCCCTTCGGGGGGGAATGGGGGGGGGGGCCCACTGTGCCTCTCTGCCACACGTGGACCCGACAGGTTCCCCATTCCAGGCTCCTCCCTCATTTATGATTTCCAGTTGGGATGGGGGACCGACCCCGTGCCACCCACAGCTTGGTATAAAAAAGCTTTTCCACACACACAACACCACCGCCATCACCACCACCGCAAGCTCACAAATGCCCCCGCCGTATAATCAATCCATCAAGAAATGTTTGCATGAACGGACCCCAACATTCTGGATGGGTAGGATCAAAATGAATTACCAAGCGTTGGATCAATTCATTCGCCAGGGGGGGGGGGGGGGGGAGAAGTGGTGCACAAGATGAATGCTGTTGCACTGTATATACCTGGTGTCCTATGGTTACAGGTCTTGCCTCGAAGTCCTTTATGATCAACGACGAAACATGGCTCATCTCATCAGCAATCCTCGTACAGTCGGGTTTAATAAGTGTATCGATAGTAGTAGTAGGTGGGTGGGTGGATGGATGGAGGGTCATTGCGCCGCCCGCCCGCTCGCCCGCCCGCCCGCGCCGCACATTCTACGCATGTAGTAACTAGCAACCACACGGACATTGATCATTACGGGACGTATCGGATCGTTCAGCAAAGAATGAATGGTCTGGATGGATGGATTGATGTCAGTGATGCGTTCGTAATCACGAAAGCTTGGTATCGCCATGACCTGATTTTCTCGGCTTTGACATGTTTTGTTTTTGCGGTTGTCATTCCTCACGTTTTTTTTTGTTTTTTTTTAATTCTCGCCGTGGGTGCCAGATACTAAACCGCATTGTGATGGTCGAATTTCCGGGGGAATTCGGTTCCAAGAGAAGAAGACTATGGGACCTATCATAGCCCAGTGCGGAGAGAGAGATATATATATATATATATATCAAGGCTGGGTGGCTACTTTACCTATGTAGTTACAGGGCAAGCGTGGAAATTATAACGGGGGGGGGGGGGGGGGCAAAAAAAAAAAAAAAAAAAAAAAAAAACTGTACCATGGTTTAACCTCACAACCCACCCTTGCAACTTGCAACGGTATTACACAAAAAAACCCGTAGCCACATTTTTGGCATCGCGGCTGGG
>JAKWBI020000154.1:0-92374 GCA_022664585.2 Zalerion maritima | reverse complement strand
ATATATTAGTATTATTTTTAATTAAAATTCCGCCCCGGCCGGTTATCCCTGGCGCCCGATATATTATTACGGCGGGACCAGAATATACCGAAGGGGGAGGGAAATAAGCGCCTTGCCGGCCGTAATTTTTAATTGGTTTAGAATAATTAATTACCGGCGGCCGTATATAATATAAGGGCCCTCCCGAGCCCGTTATTCGAAAACACCGAATTTTAGGAATTATGGTCCGTAACGGTATAGCGTAATAACCAATATAAGGTTATACGAAAAATAATCGAAAAAAGGGAATAAATATTCCCCCCGAATATAAAAATAAAAGTTTTTATTATAAAATACTTCTTTAGGCCCGAGGGATATTTGCGTTTTAGGGACCGGTATTAGATATTAACGTGGGAATAATTATAAACCGCCCTTATTTAACGGGCCTATAATTTTATAATTACCGGCCACCCGAAACGCGATGGGATAATAATAATATTATTCCGTAATTATTTTTGGCCGGGTATAACCCATATAATGCGCCGTTTTATGCGTAATTATAATATATACGGTAGAACCACCGCTTGGAAAAACCAAAAAAAGGGTTTATTAAAGCCGCTCTTAATGGCGGACCGTTTTTAAAGCAAAATATTCGTGGATTTTATAATTAATCTCCCCGCCGCGGACCCGCACAGCCCCCGCTTTTTAATAATAATTATTAACCGCCTTTATAAGGGCGTAATTTTAAAAGCCATAATATTTATAATAGCGGAGGTATACGCCGAAAAGTTTATATAATATTTTTGGCGTTTCCACGGTTTCCCTAAAACGATTATAAATAATAAAGGATTAAATTAGGTAGGCGGCTTTTGGTAATGCCTATATAAATTAATAGGTATAATGTAATAATTATTAACCGCGTTTTATTCCTAAACCGATAGTATAACCGAATAAGCGAACTAAAAGGTTTAGCATTTTTTACGAATATTCGTATTGGTAAAGTAATTAAATTGGCCCGGGCTTTTACCGGCGGTATAATTAATTATTAATAACCGCGATTTATTATTAATCGGCCTTAGCTTATTTTTTATTATGCACGGGTATTACGTAATACCTATAACGAAGCGCAATAATCCAGGGCCCTTCGAGAAAACGCCGCGGGAACGCGTAAAATAATTCCTGGAATAATTAAAGGAGGCCACCGAATGGGTATAAACGGCGGTAATGGCCATATAATAATAATACGAGGACGTAGCGAATAAATACCGCTCCCCCGTAAAGAGGTTTAAGGTAGGTAATAAGGTATGGATTTTTATATATAATATAATTACCGCGCGGCCCTTACGGAAATTAAATTGGTTTTACGCCAAGTATATAATTACGGGGGTAATAAACTTATATATAATGGAATTAAACACGCCCTTAAATATTTATCCCTATTTTTATATTAATTTCTTATAATGGGCCAGTAATAATCCCTTACCGTTTTAAATTTAGGATAATATATAATTATTATTAATTTAAGGTAATAAATTAGGGGAAAAGGAATAATATATAGAGAAGATTTTTAAGGTATAAATATAAAAGCGGGGTTACGGCGCCATTAGGTAAGTATTAATAAAATGGCAGGGTTGGGCGGAATTAATTTAAAAGCCATTAGCCTAAATTATAAAAATAGCGGCGCTGGACCATTACGAAAAATATTTTGGCGATGCGGTAATTTATAATAGCCCCGTATAAACGAAATTACGCGTAAAACGAATTGCGATAAAGCAGCGGGGAGCGCGGAGCGTAATAATAAGGTAAGAGTTAAGTAAATAAAAGGAGTATTTCCCCCCCCGGCGTTTAATATATTAATGGTATAGTATAAAAAAAAGAAAAAAAAGGAAAAGAAAATATTATAGGTGAGGGGAGGGCGGGTATTAATAAAAGCCAAACGGCCTTATAATAGGCCCATATAATAATAAATTACCGTTTAATATTAGCCGTAAAAACCTAAGCCGTTGGGTTTATTTTAAATTTTACATTATTATTAAAATTAACGGAATTGCCGTAAAGTAATTAAGTATATTACCCGGGGGGCGAAATAATATTAATAAACGGTAATAAGGGAGCGGGGAATTAAGGGGAAAATTAATAATAGTTTTTTAATAAATACGGGGCGGAGATTAAATGTACACGGTTTTATAAAAAAACGAATAATTCCTTATTAATAATGGTAAACCTCCCGACGGATTTTACGAGAAATATTATTTACCTAAATATAAGTATTATATTAATTATAGGTACGGCCGGTATGGCCGGCGTTAAATTAATATAATACCCCGTATTAATATAACGGATAATTTTATTTTTAAACTGGCGGTAAATTTAATTTTAGGATTAACGGAAATATATATATAATAAAACCGGAGCGGATTTATAATAAAATTATTATACGGATTATTAATTTTAATAATGGCGATCAGGGTAATAATAATAATTTTAATATTAAAAGTATTAAAGTATTAATGGACCGGATTAATAATAAATTCCCCGCGGGGAGGGAACCTTATAGGCGTTTTTTAATATATACGGTATTATAAGTATGGTTCCCCTTAAAATATAAAAAATAAGTAATACCTTACCTTATAAATTAATACCGGGTTAACCGCGATTTATTAAAATAACCAAAAGGGTTTTTACCGGATTGGTTATAATAATAATAGGTAATATTATTAATAATACGGCAAATATAAACCTTATATAATTTATTACGTTTGGTTTTAATAATAATATTTTATTTTAATTAATTTTAAAAATATAATAATCGCAAATCGGGAAAAGGTAATATACCCGGGTAATTTTAATTTTTTTAATAGGATTAATATATATAATAGGGGCCTTATATTATTCGCGGCGGATTAATAATACCCCGTGGGCGGGATAAAAAAAGGGCCACATATTTTAATAATAATAAAAGCACGGGTAATAATATTTTTATAAGCCGCCGGTTTTACGGTACCGCCGCCCCGGGGGGGAAAGCCGCGCGGCGCCGGAAAGGCCGGCGCGGAGCCTTTATTATTATAAGTTTAAAAATTTCCAGGAAAAGGTATTGCACCGATATTAGCCACCGCCCACGCAGCGGGTTCGGAGCGAAGAAAAAACTATGGGAATTTATTAATGGAAATTTAAATTAAATTTAATCGGGAGGAGTTTTAAATAATATTAGGTTAACGCCCAGAGCCCGTAATGCCACCGTTTTAGGTATAAAAGGCCCGGGAGGGTGCTCGGCACCCTTCCGGGCGCCGAGGGAGGCAATAAATAAAAGGGGAAGGAAATGGGGGGGGGGGGGCAATTTACGATTATTATTATGGTAAAGGATAGGGAGAAAGTAATAGGCGGCCGAAAAATGGCCCTTATAGTATTTATATACGGCGTTTATAACGAACGCTTTACGCAGGCAGGGCCGCGGAAAATATTTAAATTACGGGCCCCGATACGTGACCACGTTATAAAGGAATGCACGCGTAGCGTTACCGCCAAGCGTCGGGACGGGTAAAAGGAGGGGTAATATTATAGGCCCACTTATATTATTACCTATATATATAACGGGTTAGCCGCGGGATTAATGCGTATAAAATATTACCCATAAACCACTCCCCCCTTCTTATATTCCTTTTCCCCCTTTCCCTTTTCCCCCCCTTTTTTCCGTAAATCGAATATACATACTATTGTGGCACTCATCGTTGCTCCTTAACGTGACCTCAGCCCCTCATAATAATCGGGAGTAATAAAATTAAGAAATTTGTCCAGGAGAACGGATGGTAAAGTGAGCCGGCAGGAATTAATAATAATACCTAAAAAAAATGGGAACCTTATTTAAAATAGAATAATAAAATCGGAGAGGGCTGTATAAGATTAAGCGATAAGGAGGATAATTTAAAAGGCTATATTAGGGATAATATATTAAAAAATTTATTGGAGAATTAATACCGAATAATAATATTCTATGGTAATAATTGGGAAAAAGAAAATAATTTAATTAAACGTATTACCATAGTACTACGGCCCAGGAAGCCACGCGGCGTGGAAGAAATAAAGAACGGAGAGCGAAAATCGGGAAAAGTACTAATTTTAAAAGCGATAAAAAAAGTATAATTTTAAATCCCAATAACCGTTATAAAAAAGTTCGGTAATATCCCTTTAATAGAGGAATAAAGCTGTACAGTATTATAAAACCTCCAAAGGGATTATTATATAAGAAAAAAAAAACCCCCTTACCCTATATTCTTTCCCATATATAATATAAGCCCCCAATTAATTTAAAACCAAGTATTATAAAAAAACCTAATAAAAACCACATACCTAAAGCTTTATTAATAGCCCGAAGTGTATACACGTATATAAAAGAAGAACCCATCCCCTTATCCAAAAGCCTAAAAGGGAATATTCTTACGCTTCCTTTTTTACGTTCCTATACCACACCGAATGGCCTTATTTTAAACCATTTATAGGTGGTAATTAAAAGTAGCCTTTTAATTTTAGGAGAAGATTACCCGTTTAAATTTTATTTTATTTATTTAATTTACGGAAACGGAAGGGCGGGATCCCTATATTAAAGGATTATACGCAAAAGTAAAAATCCCGCCCCCGTGGGAAAACTTAATTTTTTATATTAAAGGATATTATTGGATAATCCTATACAGCATAATTTTCATTTTAATAATAATAAAAAGGATCGATCGCGGGACGAAGAAATTATAATTTATTTTTGGAAAAGTTGTAAAAATACCCCCCCCTATTTTTTATAAGGACGGAGGCCCTTATAATAAGCCGGAAATGCCGCCTTACCACCACCACCGTTATCTCTCCTAGGAATTTTACCTCGACTATTCCCTTTACCACGAGCCTTAAAAGAGCTAAATCCTTATACCGGCTGCGCAGGAGGCCTGATTAAACCAGGAATATTTTTAATCCTTAAGCTTAAAATATTTATAATCTCCGAAAAATTAGGGCCGCTAAGAATAATTTCGAAATAATCCTCCTAATATTTAATATTTTATTCCCATACCGTATTATTAAATAATTTTTTAATACGAAATTTTTTATAAGGGGTATAATTATTATAGGGAGGATTAGAGTTTAAAACCAGTATATATTTTTAAGGCCTTTATTTTCGGCTATATAAACCTCGCTAAACTAAAAATAATTATTATATTAATCCCCAGTATATTTAGGGACGGAAATATATTTAAAAAAAAAAGGAATATATAATAAATAAAGGTATTAGGCTTTTAGCCTTAAAAATAACTCGCTTACTTTAAAGTATAATATTTATAAGGGTTTTTATTTACCATACCTTTAAATTATACGATTAATGCCTGTTAATAATAAAAATAAAGGGAGGAATATAAACCATTTATAATTTACCCCAGAAAGCCCTATAGCGGTGCCGGAGGTATCCCCCGCTGCATTTGTACCGAAGACCTACGCCCGGCGCAATTACTTAAATAATTAATTTAAAGCCCTAAAATAATCCTGTACAGGATTATATAAAAAGCCAGGAGGACCCCCGGGACTTGTGGGACTTTTAGAAGGGTAATAAACCATGGCGGCAAAAACTTGATTATAAAAATACAATTTTTATTTAATATATTATATTTTCCCCTAAATATTATATTATTATTTAGGAATAATCCTATATAGGATTATTCCATATTTTCTAAAGTATTACCACTTTTAAAAAGGCAATTAAAAATTTAACCAAACCAAATAATTTGGTTTTAAACACCGATTATATAGCGAGATTATTAAACCTACTCCCCGCTATATTTTTTGGAGGTTTAACCAGGATTTACAAACTTAAATCTCGGTAATAAGCCTATATTTTTTAGGATTAAAATTTAAAAAATCCCTTTACCATTCTTTTTTTTTAATTAATTTAAATTAATAATTATAATTAGGGAATAATATTATACGGGATTATATTAATAAATATAAATAAAAATCCACGGAAATTATTACACTAAAATAAAAAAACCCTTTTACGGTATACCGGTAAGGAATTCGTAATACTTATATTATAAAAAGCAAAGCGAATATTTATATTATAATAAAACTAAAAACCGATTAATACGCTGCGTTATATGCGCCTAAAAAATTGCGCAAATTATACTCCTTAAGGGGGGCAGTCTTTTCCCCACAATGGCGAAAGCGTAATATCCGGCTAAAAATGAACTGCCCCCAGGATAAAATAAAAATAATAAATCAGGGGTAATAATGGGCGAAACTGGGCAAACCTATATAATATACGGAGCTTAAAAACCTTTCGGAAATTAACCATTTATACTTTAAATAATTTATTATTACGGAAAAGCCAGGGAATATGCCCTAAGGTAAAAGGAATAATGCGAAAGCTTTGCGGCGCTATAGGATTACCCTGGCAGTATTACAAACCTATAAGGGCTAAAAATAAATAATGGGAATTCGATTCCGAAATAGGCCCGGTACCGGTTAAAAACGCATATATAATTACGGTGAAAGGGTTAAAAAAGTATTAGGCTTTAAATATTAAATAAAACTATACACCCCTATTATACCCTTATAAATAAAATAATAAAGGTTAATAAATAATTAAACCCCCATTATATTACGGAAATCCGGCGTAAAATTAAGGTATAATTTAATAAGGGAACCTTTATTCGCTCGGTTATAAAAGGAAAAGAAAAAGGGATTATTAAAAGTATTAATACGTATAAGGAAAAGCAGGATTAAAGTCCTACTTTTAAATAAAAGAAATATTCTTATAAGCCTGATTTAAGCTTTAAAGGCATTACGGTTATAAAGGATCCTAAAAACTACGTGGCGGAGGGATAATTTACGTAATTCCGGTTAAGCTTAGGGTAAAAGGGAAAATAATAGAAATGCCCTTTTATTTTTAAAAAAAATTTTAAGGAAAAGGGGCACGGGTTTTAATTAAAATTACCGCGGAAACTTAAGGGTTAAATAGGGCGGCCCTAAACTGGCCCGTATTATAACCCTACTTACGGTTATAAAAAAAAATCCCAAAAATTATATAACGGAGGGATAATTTATATAATTCCGGTTAAGGGGATAATAGTATTAAGGTGGAGATTACGGAGGTATTTTTATCCAACCTGGGAAAAAGCGGCCAAAATTAAGCAATATTAATATTTTATTTATAAATAAAAGGGAGTATATAATAATTGGGCTTGGTTTACGGGAGCTTATTACGGTTACGAAGGATCCCAAAAGTTATATGGCGAAGGGATAATTGGTATAATCCCGGCTAGGACCCTATAAGTAAAAATAGAAATTATAAAGTACCTTTGCCGTTTTTTAAAAGGCATAAAAAAAAGGAAGGATTAAAGCCGCCAAGCGCTTTAAAATATAGGGGGAAATTAATACCAGTTTTTATAACCATTAAATCGTTTTTTAAAAGAAGGCCTTATTATATTATTTCCTAAATTAAGTTTTATTTTTTATTATAATCGTTAAAACCCGTGCCCGACCTAACGGATATTAGGGGAAGTATTCCCTAAAGGGCTTAGAAAAAACACAAATTACCTATCCAAATTAAGATCGATCCCTTTTTAAAAGAATTTGGTATAAGGATAATCCTATACAGGCCTTACCAGAAAAATAAAAGGAAAAATCTCGAGAATTAAATTTGCTTAGAAAAAGTTTAGGGTCCCACGCTTTATTATAATCGGGCCGTAATAAAAGGAAAACGTGGCGATTATAATAGTTCATAAATTATAAACGCCAAACCTATAGGCTTTTACCCATGGAATTATAAATAATTCCTTACCCTTCGAAGGCGCCTAATTTCCTTTATTTAAAAAAGCGGTTAAGGAGGAAATGAATATACGGTAAGGAAGTTAATTTAAAGTTTAGGGGAAGATAAGGTAAGGCCTTTTAGTTTAAGCAAATTAACCAATATTATGCCCGGCCCTATAAAAAGCCGGCAAGCTAATAATTGCCAGGAGCGGACTAATTAATAATAAGGGGTAAGGAGATTAAGGAAAACGGTAAAGCGGTATACTTATAAAACCTAAGATCTTTAAGCGCAAGGCGCGGGATATAAGGAGCGGAACCTATTAAAACCCTAAAATAATAGTATTAATACCCGGAGAATGGGAAGGTAATTATTAAAAAGGTTGCGTAGGCTTTTTATTTTAAGCTATAAAAATCTCACGATTACGTTTAAAAGGCCTAAAAAATATTACCACCACCACCATCCTTAATTTTAAAAGACCATTTATAATTTATTAGCCTAAGGTTAAAAAGGAATAATCCTATATTATATTACCCCTTAAAAATCTGTTTAAATCCTAACTTCTATAATTTTTCCCATCTTTTATAAATTCTTTTAATTTTTAAAAAAATATCCCCTATTTAAAATTTATTATATTATATTTTTACGGTAAGGCGCGGCGAAAGTTTTTTTACCAGAATATTATTACGGTAAAGGAAGGCAAGGGACGCCTTATAAATAGGCCTTAGGCCTAAAAATAATCTTCGAAAATAAAAATACCGGGGGGCGCCGATAAAACCCAAACCTTTTTATATAAATAAAAAACCGAATAATCGCCCCCTAATCCTCCCTCGTTTAAAATCCCATTATCGAGAACCCTTATTATACCAGTACCCCGGGCAAAATATAATACGAATATTTCTCTAATATTTTAAAAAATAAAATAAACGTTATCCCTTTATTAATTTATAAAAGTAATATCCAATATTAATTAATATAATCCTTATAAAATAAACCAATATATTATAATCCGATTACCGTTACCATTTCCTGGTATATAAAAGAGCGTAATATTTAAGGGAAATAATATTTCCTAATATACGTATTAATTAAATCGAATATTTAAATAGGCAATATTTATAAGCGATACGTAAAAAATAAATTACGCTATATAATACTATATTAATACTTACGCCGAACTAATCAAATCGCTTATCATAGGAAAAATATAGATCGAAATAAAAAAGGCCCTAAAAACGGAATTCGCAGATAGGGATACCTTTTAGGAAGGCCGCAATATGGCAAACCTAAAACGCTTCGCCTATTAAAACTGGCTTATAAAAAATATTAATTAATAATGGTTATATATTACGGGATAAAAACGCCGGCTCGCTTAATATAAGGAGAATTATACGGGGTATATTAATAATATTATTTTATTAAACGCGTTCCTAAACGCCTTTAATAATACATTATAGGCTTAATTATATAGCTTTATAGGGATTATAAATAATAATTTATGCCTTAAAATATACGAGGAACTCCTTTAAAAGCTTAAAGCCTTCCTAAACCAGCGCAAAAAGATAATAAAGCTGTTTAGGAATAAATTCCAGCAGGAAAAAAGAGGGATCACCGCCCGCGCTAAAAAAGCCGCGCATAACCCTATCGATTTTTAGTTCTAATAAGCCAACCAATACAATATAACCAAAATGGCCTAAAGGAATTAAACCGATCCCCGCGATTTACCGCCCGCGCTCCGATTATAAGGAAACGATAAAATCCCTGCTAACCGATTAATCCTGCCCAGAATAATTAAATAAAATTTAATTAATAAACTAAGTACTTTAAGCGTAATTAATATATATGCATTATTAAATTAAAAAGTAGGCGAAAATATAAAGCTGGTGCTGGATAATGGTAAAATTAAGGAAAATAAGCCTTAATATAAAAACCATTATACGTATAATCCTGGTTAGGCCTATTAAATTAAACGGGACCATACGCGGGGACTTTATTATATTTAAGCCGAATTTCCCTAAAAAACCAGTATAACCCCTTTGGAAATTCTAAAAGTATAAGCATTCCCTATATTAATAACCAGTTTTAATAAAAGGCCCCAGTATTAAACCAAGGTAATAAAATATTATTAATATTTAAAAAATAATTATATATTATATAATTATTTATAAAACATTTAAGATCGAATTAATAAAATCCTTTATAAATACCCCTTTTACGGAACGCCGGGATAGGATTTCGAAAAAAGCAAATATAATACCTGGCCTATTAAAATATTTAATAATATAATTACGGAAAAAGTATTAATAAAAATAATATTTATACGGTATTATAAATAAAAAAAAGTGCTTAAGGATTAATATAATCGGGTATAAAAGGCCTAAAATATAATTATAGGTAATCCCTAATTTTTAAAAAATACGCTTGGCCTAATTAATAAAAAGGACCAGGTGCCTTAAATACGCCAGCCATAAATAAACCTAACCGATAAGGTTTATAAAATGCCTAGAAATAATAATATTTAAAATAATTAATTATTTATTATTATAAAAGGGAACGCAAAGGCGGTGGAGGAATACTTGTGGGAAAGCTGGGAGGATATAAAAGCGGAAATAATAACGGAAACCCTTATTATTAATATTTATAATAAAACGGCGCAGACGATTTTCGGTTATAATTAGGAAGGAATTAAAAAAGGATAAGGCAAACCTTTAAAAAGGGTAAAAATAAAAGATAAGATTAAAGTGGTTGGGGAAAAAAAAGGCGTAAAAGAAAAAAAAAAGGATATTAATTATAAGGAAATATTAGGCGCGATAAAGGAAAAAATAAAACGCAGTATATAGGAGAAAAAAGAGGCGCCCTTAAATAATAAGCGTAAGGACCCCCTAAAGTTTACGGACCTAATCTTTTAAAAGGTAATGGAAAAATAACTTATAAAAATTATAGGGAGGTTTTATGGGTTAATAATTACGGAAATATTATAAATATTATAGCCTATAAGGATAATTTTATAAGAAAAATTGGCAGGTAAAATAAGGGTAAAGGAAATTATTAATAAAATTATTTATAAGGGTAAAAAGCCAAAGGAATATTGGCAGGTAATTTTAAATAGGCCTAATATTTACCAGGTGATTAAAATAAAGGCACGTTTAATTAATAATATAGCCCTAAAAGAATTAAAGTTTATAAATTTTATACGTACTTAATTATATTAATAATATAAGCGTATAAACTTTAAGGTTTTATTTATAAGCCTGCCAGGCGGCCTAAAAGCGGTAATATTAAAAGGAGAAAAGGTAATCTTTTATTTAATTAATATTCCTAACCCATTAATATTAATCCCTTTAATAATCCCTTTTTTTTTTATCCGAGCCCGTATTTATTAATACGTATAAAAGGGCCTAGGAGTAGGCTGGCCAGGGCTATTATAAATACAGGCGCGGAAGCCAATATCCTTAAATAAACCTACGCCTAAGAGCACGGTTTTAAGGCTTACCAGGCGCAAATTATATTTTCCGGCTATAATAACCAGAAAATTAATTCGGCCTTGGTTATACGGTAATGGGTATATATTTCTTTAAAACCTAAACATATTGCGTAGAATTTTTTCGTGCTAAAAGAAATCGTGAAAGGGCGCCAAAAATAATATTAGGAATGCTTTTTATTATAATAACGGGGTGGAAATAGCGCCATAATAAAGAGCGCAATATATTAATCGGGGAGCTTAAAATAAAAGGGAGTAATTATATTATTATTATTATAAACCTAACCTTAAAAAAAGAACGTGGAAAAATACTCCGTAATATTTATCCTTAAGGAATAAAGGTTTCTAGGAAAATATAAAAAGCCCTTATAATTCGACCAATAAAAAAAAAAAGATCAGTATAGGATTAGGGAAACCCCGTGCTGGTAAAATCGAAATCCCTGTTTATATAATAAAAATTTTGGATTTGGATAATAAAAAAATAATAATTTAATTTTTTATAAAAAAAGTGGAGCATTTTATAAAAAGGTTTAAAAAGGATATGCCTACGGAGGGGTATATTAATGGGCCATAAGGAGGGGAAAACCTCCTAAATAAAAAAATCTAAACCGGAAAACCAAATATAAAGGTTAATTTTTATTAGCCGAAGGGGTAAGGGCGTAGGAAGTTTTACGATTACCCACGAAACCTTAATTATAAAAGGGAAACTGCCAGGAAAAAATTAAACATTTTCCCCGGAGAATATTATAAAAGTAATAATCGGGAATTGCGAAATAATAAAAAAAGAATATAAGATTTTGTGGTTAATGAAATCCTAGGGGTTGGCGGAGTTTAAAAGGCGTTTCCCCTTAATAATACCAATATTATTAATATTTTTACCGTATATAAATATATAATAAATAAAATAAAACCCGTGGATACTCGGGTAAGGTATAAAGCGGCCCCCGTAAACCCGGACTGGTATAAAAAAAAATGGGAAAAAAATAAACCATCGGAAAAGAATTATAATAATACGGAATGGAGCGAATACGTTTGCCTATAATTATATAAGATAAGGTATAATGGCGCCAGGCTTATACCGGAAAGGAGGAATAAGATTTTGGAATCCCTCGGGGAATTATAAGGGGAAAAATAAAGAATATTTACGGATATGCTTATAAATAAAGAATAAATATTGGTATGGTCCTGGGAATATTTAGGTAAAATTAACCCTAAAATAACCCCTCCCTAAAAAATTAATACGGTACCTTATATAGGGTGGCAGGTTAAAAGTATTTTTATTCCTAAGGCATTAATAACGGTAATAATCGAAATACTCGAAAAACGAAAAAAAAAGGGAGTAATTAAACCGAACCAAACGGCGTATCGAAACCCTTGGTTCCTAATTAAAAAAAAATGGGAAATACCGCTTAATTAATTCGGCTAAAAGGCTTAATTCGGTTATAATTTATAATGCTTTTGTGCCTTTAATTACCAATAAGTTTATAAAAAATATAACCTATTACCAGTTTATTTTACTCCTGGATTTTTACTCCGAATATAACCAAATAATACTCGATTTAAAATCCCGAAACCTTATTATTTTTATAATATTTACCGGCCTATTTAAAATAACCACGCTCCCGTAAAAAGGAACGAATAATATTACTTAATTTTATAAGATTATTTCCATTATTCTTTTAGGCCTTATTTTAATAATATATAGAATATTTATTAATAATATAACGATTAAAGGTTTTATAATTATATATAATGGACGAGAAATCTACCCAGGGGTACGGTAATATATAACCGAATATATTAGGAATTTAAACCAAATATTATTACGGAATAAATTGGCCGGAATTATAATTTCCGTGGAAAAATCCAAGTGGTATTAAAGATTAGCCGTAATAATAGGTTTTATATACGGAATAAATGGCCGTAATCCTAAATAGGCCAAAGTTATTAAAATTAAAAAGTGGACGGTTTTTAAAAACGCATCGGATATTAAAAAATTTATCGGTATAATGGTTTTTTACCGAATATTTATTAAGGATTTCGCTTATATTACCAAACCTTTATACGAATTTATTTGTATAAGGGCGCAGTTTATTTGGGAAAATAAATATATAAGGGTAACGGAAATCCTTAAATAAGCCCTAATATTACCCCCAGTTTTAATTAAAATTAATTATTCCCTTAAGGTAGGGCGTATTATTATTAAAGTAAATATATTAAAAACCGGATGGGGAATATGGATCGGCCAAAAAAGGGAAGGAAAGGTTTTAATAGCGAAATATAAGTCCGGTTATTAAAAAAAAACCGAGGGAATATATTATTTGGCCAAATTAGAATATAAGGGATTATTTATAGCCTTAAAGCGATTACGGAATTATTTATATAATATATACTTTACCCTTAGGATAAACGCGGCCAATATAATATACCAGTTTAATAATAATATTATTAATCTACCCGGGGCGCTTATTACCAAATAAATCGTATAAATACGGTAATTTAATTTTAATATGGAATATATATTAGGAAATAAAAACGCTATAATAAACGCATTATTACGGAAACCTCTAGGGCCCTTAAATAAGAAAAATAATAAATTAGAGAAAAATATTAAAGATTTTATTAATATATAATTATATATATTTAGGGTTATATAGGATTAGAAGAATATTAAAATTCTAAAAGGAAAAGCATAAAGCGATAAATCCCGAAAAATAATATATTTCCTTATTATTTTAAAAAAACCGAGCAATATTTTATATAAGTTATTCCTTTGTTAAAAAAGAAAGGCTTTAAATTACCTAATTAAGGATTAAAAGCTTTGGCGTAAAACCTCGAGGGAAAAATTATAATTATAATTGGTGGTTAATAATAATTAAACCCGGAAATATATTATTTAAAATAATTATATTTACGAAGGGTATAAAGGACGGAATATTATATTTAATTTTATCGCTTAGTATTATTATTAAAAAGGATAATGGAAATAGGTATAGAAAGCGTTAAAAACCTGCCCAATTTATTAAAAGCAAAACCCTTAAAGGCCTAAAATACCGTTAAAAATTTTTAACCCTATTTTAACCCCCTTTTTTAAGATTTCGCTCGATATTTTTTAAATACCATTAAAAAAAGGGTATATTTATATTATATAGGCCAAATATAATTTAATAAAATGGATTAAAGGATAATTATTATAAAAGGCCACCGTAGGATAAATGGCCAGTTTCGTTTGGTAGAATATTATTTATAAGTATAGGATATATGGGAAATTAATAATTAATAAAGGACCGGAGAACCGAGGGTTTTTAAATAAGCTTATAAAGCGAATAGGCCTGGTTAAGATTACGGTATCGGTGTACAGTTTATAATTATAAAAAGGGATAAAATACCATTATTTAAATACCAGGGATATATTATTAAAATTAAGCGGTAATTAGGTTAACGCTTACCCAGGGGTATTAATAATATAAAGAATTATAATAAATTAAATTATAGGATTTTCCTTATACGCGTTATTATATGGTTAAAAAATGGTCACCCTTATTAAAATGGCTCTCCCTATTTGGAGAATAATTAATTAAAAGGGTAATATATCGTATGCGGACTTTTTGGCGAAAAGGAGCCGGGCAATGGAACGGAAAAAAACGGATTTGGCAAAGGCAGCCCGAATCCTATAATAAAATAAGGAAACCAGGGCCAAGTATATGGATAAAAAAAATAACGGGAAAATAAGAAAGGTCCTATTGGAATAAGGGGATTTAATATTACGATGGATATTAATTATAAGAGTTAGGAGTATAAAGGATAAATAAAACCCTCGATAAATAAGACCTTATATTATTTATAAATTTTCGAATAAAGGAAGAACGGTATAATTTAGGGAATCTTATAAAGGGAGCCCTTTTTTTAAATATATAGTCGGGAGTAATAAGATTAAGAAATTTATCCAGGAAAACGGATGGTGGAGTAAACCGGTAGGAATTAATAATAATACCTGGAAAAAATGGGAATTTTATTTAAAATGGAATAATAAAATAAAAAAGGGTTGTATAAGATTAAGCAATAAGGAGGATAGTTTAAAAGGCCATATTAGGGATAATATATTAAAAAGTTTAGGGGAGGATTAATACCGAATGGTAATATTTTATGGCAGCGATTGGGAGGAAAAAGACGCTTTAATTAAACGCATTACCATGGTATTACGGCCCAGAAAGCTATACGGCGTGGAAAAATTAAAAAACGGAGAGTAAAAATCGGGAAAAGTATTAATTTTAAAAAAAAAAAAAAAAGTATAATTCCAAATCCCGATAACCGTTATAAAAAAATTCGGTATTATCCCTTTAATAAAGGAATAAAGCTATATAATATTATAAAACCCCCAAAGGGATTAATATATAAAAAGAAAAACCCCCCCCACCTTATATTCTTTCCCTTATATAATATAAGCCCTTAATTAATTTAAAATTAAACACCATAAAAGGACCTAATAAAAACCATATACCTAAAGCTCCGTTAATAATCCGAGGTATATATACGTATATAAAAAAAAACCCTATCCCTTTATTTAAAAGCCTGGAAAAAAATACCCTTATACTTTCCTTTTTATAATTCCTATACTATACCGAATAGCCTTACCCTAAACCATTTATAGGTGGTAATTAAAAGCAGCCTTTTAGCTTTAGGAAAAGATTACCCGTTTAAGTTTTATTTCGTTTATTTAATTTACGGAAACGAAAGGGCGGGATCCCTATATTAAAAGGACTATATATAAAAGTAAAAATTCCCCCCTTATGGGAAAACTCAATTTTTTATATTAAAAAACGTTATTAAATAATCCTATATAATATAATTTTTATTCTGGTAATAATAAAAAGGATCGATCGCGGGACGAAGAAATTATGATTTATTTTTGGAAAAATTATAAAAATACCCCCCCCCCTATTCCTTACAAAAACGAAGGCCCTTATAATAAACCGGAAATACCGCCTTACCACCACCACCATTACCTCCCCTAGGAATTTTACCTCGACCACCCCTTTTACCACGAGCCCTAAAAAAGCCAAACCATTATACCGGTTGCGCAAAAGGCCTGGTTAAACCAGGAACATTTTTAACCTTTAAATTTAAAACATTTATAATTTCCGAAAAATTAGGGCCGCCGAAAATAACTTCGAAATAATCCCCCTAATATTTAATATCCTGCTCCCATATTATATTATTAAATAACTTTTCGATACGGAACTTTTTATAAGGGGTATAACCATTATAAGGAGGATCGGAGTCTGAAACTAATATATATTTTTTAAGGCCTTTATTTTCGATTATATAAACCTCGCCAAATTAAAAATAATTACCACACCGGTCCCTAATATATTTAAAAATGGAAATATATTCGAAAAAAGGGAATATATAATAAATAAAGGTATTAGGCTTTTAACCTTAAAAATAATTCGCCTACCCTAAGGTATAATATTTATAGGGGTTTTTATTTACTATACCTTTAAATTATACGGCCAGTGCTTATTAATAATAAAAGTAAAGGAAGGAATATAAACCATTTATAATTTACCCTAAAAAGCCCCCATATAGGATAGGAATAATAATAAACCAATTAACCCTTTTATATAATACAGGGGCCAGGCTAATAATCTTAAAAAGGGTCCCGAATATATCCAGGTTAATATATATAGCTATATAAATATAATTTAAAGAAGGGTCCCTAAATAGGCCAAACTAAAAGTAATAAAGGATATTTTAAAAAAATAATATTAATTAATCCTACTTAACCTTAAAAGATAAGAATGGAAAGGGTATAAAGGTGGAATAAACCTTATAAATAAAATTAAAAACCGGCTTAAACCGGGTCCTTTTAATAAGGCTCGAGGATAATCTCGGTGGAAGGATACCAAGCTGGAAGGCCTAAACGGCATTATGCTTAAAAGGTATTTTAATTCCGAAGACCGTAACCGTACACTAAGGCGGTTAATTTAAGGGGATTAAATTAAAGGAAAAAATAAGGGAGGAGTTCCTGGATAAACCTTAAAAGAAAAGGCCAGGGCTAGTTTATTATATAAGGCTAGATTAACGGGAGGTATAAGGCGATAGGGGTAAAAAAGGAAGCCAAATAAAACCGCTAAAACCAGTGGTTAGGTCTTATAACACTCGATCGATACGATCTCGCGGCCTAATTGTCAAAAGAGAAGGGGTAGGGGCAATTATAAGGGAAATTAAAACTAAATAACCCTGTACAGGGTTAATAAATTAAAAAGAATATATTTGGAAAAGGGCTTCGGGTAATAATAAAAATAATATTAATTAAAAAAACCGCTTAATTATAAGCAAAACGCTCGGCAACCCGAGTACGGCTTCTTATAATCCGAGCCCCGGGCCCTTTTATAAAAGGAAAAAAAATATAAAAATAAAAAAAAAACGAAGATTATATAATAAGGTATAGGAAAAAGGGAAAATTGGTTTATAAATATAATAGGTTTGGAGGAACCGAAAGGCTTATTAACCATTGGTAAATAATAAATAAAAGCCAAAAAATTAGGGAATCCTTTATAAACCTCCTTATTATTACTTTGGTTTAAATGGGATATATTTTAAAAAAATTAAAAAATAAATTAAAAAAAAAAGGTAATAAAAAGTGCGAGTGTTTAAAGGAAAAAAATCTCGAAGGAAGGGAAAAAAGCAAGGAATATATAGGAAAAAGAGTATTATAGGGAAAAGAAAAGTATTAATAAAAAGTATATAGGTGGAAGAATTATCGAAGGAATAGGAGAAAAAAAAGGGAAAGAAGTTAGGCTAAATAAACATTTATATAATTATCCGATTAAAAATAGGAGGCCCGTTATTAATTATAAAAATTATAGGAATTATAAGGGTAATAGGGCAAAAGGGTAATAATAAAAACACTCGAGAAAACACCTATTTATTTAAAGGGATACCACCGCCTACCTAAAATTCGCCAATATATTTAAACCCTATAGGTATAAATACCCTTTCTTTTCCCTTAATATTTCCTTAATTTCTTTTAACCATACTATTTCCTAGCCTTAAATCCCTATAATATAATTCTACTTAATCCATTCCCCATTTTAATTTAATTTTTTATTTTTAAATCCCCTTATTCTTTAAAACTTTTATTATCCTTAGCCCTAACCCTAATATCTAATACCTCCTTAGCCCTTTTAACCTAAAAACTGTGGTCCGAGCACCCCTCTTATTTCCTATTATTATTTAATAAAACAAAAAAGCCCTAAATAGTATTATTATAATAATGGAAAACTATACCTTTAAGGGATTAAGGTTAAAGGTTAAAACCAATACCTAAATACCTAAATATTGAACGGAATTCTTGTTTAAATTATTCCGAAAGGTAATTCTTCGTATAAAAGCCCTTATTAAACCCCAGCGCCTATATAGAAATTAGGCCCGATAGGAAAGGCCAATCCCCTTATATATTATATATATGGATAACCCAAAGCTTAAAGAGATCGCCCAGAGAAACGTAAGCGTAATTATTAGGGATATGCTTAACCCTATTAACCGCTATAAAAACGACCGCTTCCGCCAACGGCTTTAAAGGCCCATTACCACCAAAGCGTTTTTTATAAACATTTGGGCATATATATATAATATTATTAAATAATTAAAATATAACCAGCCCCTTTCCCACCAATAATTAACCGCCTATAAAAATTACCTCGAAATATACAGCGGGGTAAATAATATTAGGTTTACGGTTATAGATTTTAAACCTCTAAAGGGGCCTAAGGATATATTAATTATTAAAAACCAGGCAGCCCTTATAATTCCCTTATAATATCCGTTTTTTAAAAATTACGATTTATTTATTATTATAAAAGCGGGGGTTAATTCCATAATGGATAGGTAAAAAAACCCATAAATAATCTTTATTTAAAATTATTATAAGGGTATAATATTTATTATATTTGCACCGGAGAATACAGAAGAGGCCTTTAAACGGTATATATAGGAGGCTTATATAAGGTTTTTAATAATACTCCAAAATAAAGCCAATAAGGGTATATTTAAAAAGTACGGCCTTTAGCCTAAGGTCCTTCTTATAATAATTATCTTTATATAAATTAACCCCTTTTACCGATTTTAATACCTTACGGTATTAAAAACGTTTAAAATTATAATTTATAAATAGAAAATAATATGGATTTATACGCGAATAAAAAGAAAGGTTTATACCGATAAAAAGGCCCTTATATTTTAGGAATTAAAGGATAATAAAAAAAGGTTATGGTATCGCCTTCGAGAATTAAAATTAAGCATAAGGGGAAAAAGGAAAAGAAACCATATATTATATCCCTTCGGGCCACCGCCCCAGGATTATATAAGGTATTTTATAAATTAGGTAAAAGTGTTTTATATAAATTACCCAAGGTTTACCGTAGGCCTTAACCTATTAAAAAACCTCCTTAAAATAAGGTGGTTATAAGGGGAAATTAATATTATTACTCGGTACGAAATTTTTTTATGTATAATAATAAAAGGTAATAATTCTTAGGGTTATATGGTTAATAATAAAAAATAATAAAGCTTAAATATAAATATAAATATTACCGGATTATATTCCTATATATTTAATATTTATATAAACCTTAGGCCTTCTTTAATCCGCCCTAAGCTTTTTAATATAAGGGTGAATTCCACGGCTCGCAAAGGGGTAAATCCGTTTAATTTTTATACGGAGGACCAAAAGGATATAATAGAATTAAAATCGGAAAATAATATGGATTCGGATTTTACTTATATAATTAATTTTACATACCGAAGGCGGAGGAGCCAGGTAATTTTAAAAAAAGAAGGCGGTAACGACCGCCCCCGTAAATCTTTTAAGGGAAAACATATATCGCCGAGGCAGGAGCCTAATTTATCGGAATTATTTAAATTACCGTTACGTACCCCCTTTTTTTTATTTTTACCCTTTACACGCATTATTACGCGTATATCCCCTATTAATTATTAATCGCTACCCTTATTACCACCCTTAAAGGTAATCTTATTTTCCCTACGCGCGGCTTTTATTCCTAAATAATCGCCGCGGCTTTAACCCCCCTTATATATTAACCAGCGTTAATGGATATATAAAAGGTAATATAAGCCGCTTTTTAATACTAAGGTGGATAATAATTTTAAAATATTTAAGGAGGAGATTAATAAAAAGCCCTTATACTATTTATTAATAAAAAGGAGGGCCCATCGGCTAAAGGACCCTAAATCCTATTTCGTTTAACGCCATTTACCTTATCCCGGGCCTAATATATAGTTTACCCATACCGAGAATTTCCCAGGATGGGTTACCATTAAAAGGAATATTAAGCAAAAGGTTACGGAGAAGGAGGAAAGGAAAAAAGCTCGAAAAAGGAAGGCGGTTAAAATAAGGGATACGGCCTATAATATTAAATATAGCCAGCGCCGCCGATTAAAAAAGATTAAAAGGGCTCCTTAAGTCCGATTGGCTTCTGGCAATATGGAAAAGGGGAATAAATATTTCGCTTTTTATTTTTATAAATCGTTTAAAAAAAAGCTTTAATGCCACCAGCCAAAGTAAACCCTCCGGGGAGATCTAAGGTTAGGGTATAATAAAGTCCATAAAAATAAAGCTATATAGCCCTGTTTAATTATAATAAAATAAAAAAGGAAATCCGTAATTATTATAAAAAAATAATTAGTAATACGCGAAGGGCAAGGAAACGAATAAATTAATAATACCGGCAGAAATTAAGAAATTTTTCCTGGAATTTTTTGGACCGCGGGACGCGGTTTTTTATTATAAATTGGTAAAATATAATGGTACCGGAGGTATTCCCCGCTATATTTATACCGAAAACCTGCGCCCGGCATAATTATTTAAATAATTAATTTAAAGCCTTAAAATAATCCTGTACAGGATTATATAAAAAGCCAGGAAAACCCCCGGGATTTATGGGACTTTTAAAAGGGTAATAAACCATGGCGGTAAAAACTTGGTTATAAAGATACAACTTTTATTTAATATATTATATTTTCCCCTAAATACCATATTATCGTTTAAGAATAATCCTGTATAGGATTATTCTATATTTTCTGAAGCGTTGCCACTTTTAAAAAGGCAACTGGAGGTTTAACCAAACCAAACAGCTTGGTTTCAGACACCGACCATGCAGCGAGGTTATCAGACCTACTCCCCGCTACAGCCCCCATATGGGATGGGAATAATAATAGGCCGATTAACCCTTTTACGTAATATAAAGGCCAGACTAATAATTTTAAAAAGGATCCCGAATATATCCAGGTTAATATATATGGCCATATAAATATAATTTAAAGGAGGGTTCCTAAATAGGCCAAATTAAAAATAATAAAGGATATTTTAAAAAAGCAACATTAATTAATCCTGCTTAGCCCTAAGAGGTAAGAATAAAAAGGGTATAAAGGTGGAATAAACCTTATAAATAAAATTGGAAATTGGCTTAAACCGGGTCCTTTTAATAAGGCTTAAGAATAATCTCGGTGGAAGAATACTAAACTAAAAGGCCCGAACGGTATTATGCTTAAAAGGTATTTTAACTCCGAAAACCGCAACCGTGCGTTAAGGCGGTTAATTTAAGGGGATTAAATTGGAGGAAAAGGTAAGGAAGGATCTTTTAAATAAACCCTAAAAAAAGAGGCCAGGGTTAATTTATTATATAAGGCTAGATTAACGGGAGGTATAAGGTAATAGGGGTAATAAAGGGGGCCGGATAAAGCCGCTGGAATTAATGATTAAATTTTATAATACTCGATTAATACGACCTCGTGGTCTAATTATTAAAGAAAAAGGGGCAGGAGTAATTATAAGGGAAATTAAAATTAAATAATCCTGTATAAGGTTAATAAATTAAAAAGAATATACCTGGAGAAGGGCTTCGGGCAATAATAAAAGTGATATTAATTAAAAAAACCACTGAATTATAAATAAAATGCTTGGCAATTTAAGTGCGGTTTTTTATAATCCAAGCCCCGGGCCCTTTTATAAAAGGAGAAAAAATACGAGGACGAAAAAAAGCGAAAATTATATAATAAGGTATAGGAAAAGGGGAAGGCTGGTTTATAAGTATAATAAATTTAAAGGAACCGGAAGGCCTATTAATTATTGGTAAACGGTAAATAAAAGCCAAAAGATTAGGGAATCCCTTATAAGCCTTTTTATTATTATTTTGGTTTAAATGGGATATATTTTAAAAGGATTAGGGAGTAGATTAAAAAAAGGAGGTAATAAAAGGTGCGAGTGTTTAAAGGAAAAAGAGCTCGAAGGAAGGGAAAAAAATAAGGAATATATAGGAAAAAGAGTATTATAGGGAGAAAAATAGTATCAATAAAAAGTATATAAAAGGAAGGATTATTAAAGGAATAAAAGAAAAAAGAGGGAGAAAAATTGGGCCAAAATAAATATTTATATGGTTATCCGATTAAAAATAAAAGGCCCGCTATTAATTATAAAAGTTATAGGAATTATAAAGGTAATAGGGTAAAAGGGTAATAATAAAAATGCTCGAGAAAATACCTATTTACCTAAAGGGATATTACCGCCTACCTAAGATTTACCAATATACTTAAACCCTATAAATATAAGTACCCTTTTTTTTCCCGCAATATTTCCTCGATTTCTTTTAATTATATTATTTCCCAGCCTTAAATCTTTATAATATAATCCTATTTAACCCATTCCCCGTTTTAATTTAATTTTTTATTTTTAAATCCCCTTATCCTTTAAAGCTTTTATTACCCTTAACCCTAACCCTAATATTTAATACCTCCTTGGCCTTTTTAATTTAAAAACTCTAATTTAAATATACCTTTTATTTTTTATTATTATTTAATAAAATAAAAAAGCCTTAAATAATATTATTATAATAATGGGAGATTATTCCTTTAAGGGATTAAGGTTAAACATTAAAATTAATGCCTAGGTGCCTAAATATTAAACGGAGTTTTTTTTTAAATTATTCCGAAAGGTGATTTTTTATATAAAAGCTTTTATTAAACCCCAGCGCCTGTATAGAAATTAGGCCCGCTAAAAAGGGCCAATCCCCTTATATATTATATATATGGATAATTTAAAGCTTAAAAAAATTACCCAAAGGAATATAAGTATAATTATTAAGGATATGCTTAACCCTATTAACCGCCATAAAAACGACCGCTTCCGCCAACGGTTCCGAAGGCCTATTATTAATAAAGCGTTTTTTATAAATATTTAGGTATATATATATAATATTATTAAATAATTAAAATACAACCAGCCCTTTTTCCACCAATAATTAATTGCTTATAAAAATTACCTTGAAATATATAATAGGGTAAATAATATTAAGTTTATAATTATAAATTTTAAACCTTTAAGGGGGCCTAAGGATATATTAATTATTAAGGACCAGGCGGCCCTTATAATTCCCCTATAATATTTATTTTTTAAAAATTACGATTTATTTATTATTATAAAGGCGGGGGTTAATCCTATAATGGATAGGTAAAAAAACCTACGAATAATTTTTATCCAAGGTTACCATAAGGGTATAATATTTATTATATTTATACCGGAGAATATAAAAAAGGATTTTAAAAGGTATATATAAAAGGCTTATATAAGATTTTTAATAATATTTTAAAATAAAACCAATAGGGGTATATTTAAGAAGTACGGCCTTTAGTTTAAGGCCCTCCTTATAATAATTATTTTCGTATAAATTAGCCCCTTTTACCGATCTTAGTACCTTATAATATTAAAAATGCTTAGGATTATAATTTATAAATAAAAAATAATATGGATTTATACGCGAATAAAAAGGGAGGTTTATACCGATAAAAAGGTCCTTATACTTTAAGAGTTAAAGGATAATAGGAAAAGGTTATAGTACCGCCTCCGAGAGTTAAAATTAAATATAGGGGAAAAAGGGAAAAAAAACCATATATTATATCCCTTTGGGCCACCGCCCCAGGATTATATAAAATATTTTATAAATTAGGTAAAGGTATTTTATTTAAATTATCCAAGGTTTACCGTAGGCCCTAATTTATTAAAAAACCTCTTTAAAATAAGGGGGTTATAAGGGGAAATTAGCATTATTATTTGGTACGAAATTTTTTTATATATAATAGTAAAAGGTAACGATCCCCAGGGTTATATAATTAATAATAAGGAATAATAAGGCCTAAATACGAATATAAATACTGCCGAAATATATTCCTATATGCTTAATATTTATATAGGCCTTAGGCCTTTTTTAATCCGCCCTAAGCTTCCCAATATTAAGATGAATTCCACGGCTCGCAAGGGAATAACTCCGTTTAATTTTTATATAAAGGATTAAAAGGATATAATAAAGCTAAAATTGGAAAATAATATAAATTCGGACTTTATTTATATAATTAATTTTGTATACCAAAGGTAAAGAAGCCAGGTGGCCTTAAAAAAAAAAGGCGGTAATAACCGCCCTTATAAATCTCCTAAGGGAAAACGTATATCGCTAAAATAAGGGCCTAATTTATCGGAATTATTTAAATTACCGTTACGCACCCCTTTTTTTTTATTTTTACCCTTTATACGCGCCATTGCGCGTATATCCCCTGCCAATTATTAATTATTACCCTTATTACCATCCTTAAAAATAGCCTCGTTTTCCCTATACGCGGCTTTTACCCCTAAATAATTACCGCGGTATTAACCCCTTTTATATATTAACCAGCATTGGTGGGTATATAAAGGGTAATATAGGCCGCTTTTTAATATTAAGGTAAATAATAATTTCGAAATATTTAAAAAGGAAATTATCGAAAAGCCTTTACGCCGTTTATTAATAAAAAAAAGGGCTTACCGATTAAAAAACCTTAAATCTTATTTCGTTTAGTATTATTTACCTTATCCCGGACCTAATATACAGCCTATTTATACCGAGAATTTCCCAGGGTGGGTTATTATTAAAAAAAATATTAAGCGAAAGGCTGCGGAGGAGGAGAAAAGAAAAAAAGCTCGAAAAAGGGAGGCGGTTAAAGCGAGGAATACGGCCTATAATATTAAGCATGGCCAGCGCCACCGATTAAAAAGGATTAAAAGGGCTCCTTAAGCCTAATTAACTTCTGGCGGTATAAAAAAGGGGAATAAATATTTTATTTTTTATTTTATAAATCGTTCGGAGTAAAGCTTTAATACCACCAGCTAAAATAAACCCTCCGGGGAGATTTAAAGTTAAGGTATAATAAAGTTTATAAAAATAAAGTTATATAGCCTTATTTAATTATAATAAAATAAAAAAGGGAACCCGTAATTATTATAAAAAAATAATTAGTAATACGTAAAGGGCGAAAAAACGGATAAATCGGTAATACTGGTAAAAGCCAGGAAACTTTTTCTGGAGTTTTTCGGACCGCGGGACGCGGTCTTTTATTATAAATTGGTAAAATATAATAATACCGGAAATATCCCCCGCTATATTTATACCGAAAACCTACGCCTGGCGCGATTATTTAAATAATTAATTTAAAGCCTTAAAATAATCCTATATAGGATTATATAAAAAGCCAGCAGGACCCCCGGGACTCGTGGGATTTCTGGGAGGGCAATAAACTATGGCGGCAGAAACTTGGTTATAAAAATATAACTTTTATTTAATACATTATATTTTCCCCCAAATACCATATTATTATTTAGAAATAATCCTATACAGGATTATTTTATGTTTTCTAAAGCGTTACCACTTCTAAAAAGGCAACTGGAGGTTTAACCAAACCAAACAGCTTGGTTTTAGACACCGACCATGCAGCGAGGCATATCAGACCTACTCCCCGCTATACCAGAAAATGTAATTCGCGCCTGGTAAGCCTTAAAACCGTGCTCCTGGGCGTAGGTTTATTTAAGGATATTGGCTTCCGCGCCTATATTTATAATAGCCCTGGCCAGTTTACTTTTAAGCCTTTTTATGCGTATTAATAAATACGGGCTCGGATAAAGGAAAAAGGGGATTATTAAGGGGATTAATATTAATGGATTAGGAATATTAATTAAATAAAAGATTGCCTTTTTTTCTTTAATACTGCCATTTTTAGGCCGCCTAGTAAACTTATAAATAAAACCCTAAAGTTTATACGCTTATATTATTAATATAATTAAATACGTATAAGATCCGTAAATTTTAATTTTTCCGGGGGTATATTATTAATCGAACGCGCCTTTATTTTAACCACCTGGTGAATATTAGGCCTATTTAAAATTACCTACCGGTATCCCTTTAGCTTTTTACCTTTATAAATAATTTTATTAATAATTTCCTTTACCTTTATTTTATTTGCCAGCTTTTCTTATAAGGTTATCCTTATAGGTTATAATACTTATAATACCTCCGTAATTATTAACCCGTAAGGCCTTTTTATAATTTTTATAAATTATTTTTCCATTACCTTTTAAAAGATTAGGTCCGTGAACTTTAAGGGGTCCTTAGGCTTATTACTTAAGGGCGCCTTTTTTTCCTCCTATATATTGCGTTCCATTTTCTCCTTTATTACGCCTAATACTTTTTCGTGGCCAATATTTTTTTTTTTTCCTTTGGCGCTTTTTTTTTCCCCAACCACTTTAACCTTATCCTTTATTTTTGCCCTTTTTAAGGGCCTATTTTATCCTTTTTTAATTCCTTCCTAATTATAGCCGAAAGCCGTTTGCGCCGTTTTATTATAAATATTACTAATAAGGGTTTTTATTATTATTTCCGCTTTTATATTTTCCTAACTTTCCCACGAATATTTCTTTACCGCCTTTACCTTTCCTTTTATAATAATAAATAAATAATTATTTTAAATATTATTATTTTTAGGCATTTTATAAACCTTATCGGTTAGGTTTATTTATAACTGGCGTATTTAAGGTATTTGGTCCTTTTTATTAATTAAATTAGGCGTATTTTTTAAAAACCAGGGATTATTTATAATTATAATTTAAGCCTTTTATACCTAATCGTATTAATCCTTAGCACCTTTTTTTGCTTATAATACCGTATAAATATTATTTTTATTAATACTCCTTTTATAATTATATTATTAAATATTTTAATAAACCAGGTATTATATTCGCTCCTTTTAAAGTTTTATTTTAACGTTTGGTAAAAGGGGTATTTATAAAGGATTTCGTTAATTTAATCCTAAATATCCTATAAGTAATTATATAATATATAATTATTTCCTAAATATTAATAATATTTTATTACCTTGGTTTAATACTGGGGCCTTTTATTAAAACTAATTATTAATATAAGGAGTACTTATACCTTTAAAATTTCCAAAAAGATTATATTAATTTTTTAGGGAAATTCGGCTTAAATATAATAAAGTCCCCGCGTATGGTCCTGTTTAATTTAATAAACCTAATTAGGATTATACGTATAATGGTTTTTATATTAAGGCTTATTTTCCTTAATTCTACCATTATCCAGCATTAATTTTATATTTTTACTTATTTTTTAATTTAATAATATATATATATTAACCAAGCTTAAAGTATTTAATTTATTAATTAGGTTTTATTTAATTATTTTGGGCAGGATTAATCGGCTAGCAGGGACTTTATCGCTTTTTTATGGTTAAAGCGCGGGCGGTAAATCGCGGGGATTGGTCTGGTTTCTCTGGGCCATTTTAATTATATTATATCGGTTAGTTTACTGGAATTGGGAGTCGATAGTATTATGCGCGGCTTTTTTAGCACGGGTAATAATTCCTTTTTTTCTTATTAGAATTTATTCCTAAATAGTTTTATTGTTTTTTTACACTGGTCCAAGAAGGCTTTAAGCTTTTAAAGGAGTTCCTCGTATATCTTAAGGCATAGGTCGTTATTTATAATCCCTATAAAGCTGTATAATTAAGCCTATAATATATTATCGAAGGCATTTAAAAACGCGTTTAATAGGATAATATTATTAATATACCCCGTATGGTTTTCTTTATATTAAGCGAACCGGCGTTTTTATTCCGTAATATATAACCGTTATTAATTAATATTTTTTATAGGCCAGTTTTGGTAGGCGAAGTGCTCTAAATTTATTATATTACGGCCTTTTTAAAAAATATCCCTATTTACGAATTCCGTTTTTAAGGCCTTTTTTACTTCCATTTATATTTTTCTTATAATAAGCAATTCGACTGGTTTGGTATAGGTATTAATATAATATTATATAATATAGTTTATTTTCTGCGTATTATTTATAAATATTACCTATTTAAATATTCGATTTAATTAATGCGTATATTAAAAAATATTATTTCCCTTAAATATTACGCTTTTTTATATATTAAAAAATGGTAACGGTAATCGGATTATAATATACTGGTTTATTTTATAAGAATTATATTAATTAATACTGGATATTATTTTTATAAATTAATAAAGGGATAATATTTATTCCGTTTTTTAAAATATTAGGGAAATATTTATATTATATTTTGCCCGGGGTATTAGTATAATAAGGGTTTTCGATAACGGGATTTTAAACGAGGAAGGGTTAAGGGGCAATTATTCGGTTTTTTATTTACGTAAAAAGGTTTGGGTTTTATCGGTACCCTCCGGTATTTTTACTTTCGAAGATTATTCTTAGGCCTAAGGCCTATTTATAAGGCGTTTTTTGCCTTCCTTTATTATAATAATATTTTGGTAAAAAAGCCTTTACCGCGCTTTACCGTAAAAATATAATATAATAAATTTTAAATAGGGGATATTTTTTTAGGAATTAGAAAAATTTATAAAAAATGGGAAAGATTATAAGAGTTAGGATTTAAATAGGTTTTTAAGGGGTAATATAATATAGGATTATTCCTTTTTAGCCTTAAATTAATGGATTATAAATGGTTTTTTAAAATTAAGGGTAATAATAATGGTAATGTTTTTTAGGCCTTTTAAGCATAATCGTAAAATTTTTATAACTCGAAATAAAAAACCTATACAGCCTTTTTAATAATTACCTTTTTATTTTTCGGATATTAATATTATTATTCCGGGGCTTTAATAAGTCCCGCTCCTTATATTCCGCGCCTTACGTTTAAAGATTTTAGGCTTTATAAGTATACCGTTTTACCGTTTTCTTTAATCTCCTTACCCCTTATTATTAATTAGTCCGCTTTTGGTAATTATTAATTTGCCGGCTTTTTATAGGGCCGGGCGTAGTATTAATTAATTTGCTTAAATTAAAAGGCCTCGCCTTATCTTCCCCTAAACTTTAAATTAACTTCCTTACCATATATTTATCTCCTTTTTAACCGCTTTTTTAAATAAAGGAAATTAGGCGCCTTTAAAGGGTAGGGAATTATTTATAATTTTATAGGTAAAAGCCTATAGGTTTGGCGTTTATGGTTTATAAACTATTATAATCGCCATATTTTCCTTTTATTACGGCCCGATTATAATAAAACGTGGGACCCTAAACTTTTTCCAAATAAGTTTGGTTTTTTTTATTTTTTTCTTTATTTTTTTAATAAGGCCTGTACAGGATTACCCTTATACCAGATTCCTTTAAAAAGGGATCGACCTTAATTTAAATAAGCGATTTGTGTTTTTTTAAGCCCTTTAAGGAATATTTCCCCTGGTATCCGTTAAATCGGGTACGGGTTTTAATAATTATAATAAAAAATAAAACTTAATTTAGGAAATAATATGGTAAGGCCTCCTTTCGAAAAACGATTTAATGGTTATAAAAACTGGTATTAATTTCCCCCTGTATTTTAAAGCGCTTGGCGGCTTTAATCCTTTTTTTTTCTTATACCCTTTAAGGAGCGGTAAAGGTACTTTATAATTCCTGTTTTTATTTACGGGGTCCTAACCGGGATTACGCTAATCGTCCCTTTGCCATATAATTTTTAAAATCCTTTATAATCGTAATAAGCTCCCGTAAGCCAAGCCCGGTTATTATATACTCCCTTTTACCTATAAGTAAAATACTAATATTGCTTAGCTTTACCTGTTTTTTCCTAAATTGGATAAAAGTACCTCCGTAATTATTATTTTAATATTATTATCCCCTTAACCGGAATTACGTAAATTATTCTTTTGCCATATAGTTTTTGGGATTTTTTATATAATCGTAGGTAGGATTATAATACGGGCCAGTTTAGGGGCGCCTATTTAACCCTTAAGCTTTCGCGGTAGTTTTAACCAACCCAGTGCCCCTTTTCCTTAGAACTTTTTTTTAAAAATAAAAGGGCACTCTTATTACCTTCCCCTTTATTTTAAGCTTAACCGGAATTGCGTAAATTATCCCTCCGCCATGTAATTTTTAGGATCCTTTATAATCGTAATGCCCTTAAAGCTTAAGCTGGGCCTATAAAAATATTCCTTTTATTTAAAAATAGGATTATAATTCTGCTCTTCTTTATGCGCATTAATACTTTTAATAATCCCTTTTTCTTTTCCTTTTATAATCGAGCGAATAAAGGTTCTTTTATTAAATCGCACCTTAGTTTTATGCCGAACTTCCGTAGCGCAATGGGGGTTTAATTATTTATTAGCCTTTATTATTTTACTTATAGGGGTATAATAAGGGTGTACAGCTTTATTTAATATTCGAAGCCTAATCCTTTCTTAGCCCTCCTACCGTAATTATATACGTATTTTTAACCGGTACCGGATTTATTTCGGAATCGAATTCCCGTTATTTACCTTTGGCCCTTATTATCATAGGCCCACCCATGTTACAACGTACATACAGCGGGCTAGCCGCGGGACCGATACGTATAAGAAGCTACTTATAAACCATGCCCCCCCATCCCAAGCCTTTCCCCCCTTTTTCCCTTCTCCTCCTCCATAAATCGAATATATATATTATTATGGTATTTATAATTATTCCTTAATATAACCTTAGCCTATTATATATATTTAATTTTTAAATAATCCCTTATTATATTTTATCCCGTACCCATTCCGTAATGCCTCCACTATAAATAATAACCCGAACGAAAATAATTAGGCTTCCGTTGGCGGATAAGTATAATAAACCCTCCCCGAAGCGGTAATATTACTTATTTACCAGAAAATAGCCCGGGCATTTGTGGCCGTTAACAATAAGTCCGCCGCCGAGCTGAATAATATAGAAAAACGCTTAACTTAAATGCTTGCAGCCCTTAATACCCGGATTTTGGCGGCGCACCAAACGCCGCCCGCCCTAATAAGCTATACCCCGCCGGTCGTAATAATCCCATAATGGAGGCAATTCCCTTGGCCGGCAAAGTTCGACGGCGATAAAGTAAAATGGAAAATATTCCGGGTCAAAATCCAATGTAAATTAATCCTAAATTAAGACCTTATTAAGGGCGATGCGTTTTTATGGTATAGTATTAATACCTGCCTAAAGGATAAGCCGAAAGCCCTTATTATAATGTTTTATAATAAAGGTAAATCAATAGGTTAAAATCCCGCGTAATTTATTACGTATTTAAAAACGGTATTCGGGGACCCTATTAATTACGAATAAGCGGCGAAAAAGCTTTACTTTTTATGCTAAGGGGAAAGGTAATTATTCCTAGCCTTCCACTCCCGATTTAAGCAATTTCTGGTAAACGTAGGGGGCGCCGTATGGGATAATTCCATTAAGCTTATATTATTAAATAAAGCAATATACCAGCGCCTCCGCCTAATATTAATATTGGTTTATCTTTTTAACTTTTATTAAAAATAAGTTCGTATAATTATTAATATTATATTCCGCCTGGACTTAATATTAGGTAAAAAAGGGAGCAGCGTATTAATAATATATTAATTACATTTTTAAAAGGATCCGGATATCCCAATATTAGGGGTAAATATTACGAATTTTAAATTAAAGAATAAGCCATGCCGCATTAAATAGGTAATCGTAATTAAAATGGAGCGCCGGCGTAAAAAAGGCCAATGCATTTGGTATAAATTTAATAGCCATTTTATTTTAAAATATAAATTAGCCCCGGCCAAGCCAGCTAAAAAGGTCCGGATTAATACCGTGGGTATAACGCCCCACCCGGGGGCGTTAAGCAAGAATAAGGGGGAAAATAAATTAAAAGGGTAACTTTTAAGCGTAGGCGTGCCCAGGAGCCGTTAATACGGAGCGAAATAATAAAGGGAATAAAACGGATAAACGGCACCTGTGAGGGGCTGAGGTTACGTTAAGGAGTAACGATAAGTGCCATAATAATATGTATATTCGATTTACGGAAAAAAGGGGGGGAGAAGGGAAAGGGGGAAAAGGGATATAAAAAAGGGGGAGTGGTTTATGGGCAGCGTTTTATACGTATTAATCCCGCGGTTAGCCTATTATATATATAAGTAATGGTATAGGTGGGCCTATAATATTACCCCTTTTTTTACCCGTCCCGACGCTTGGCGGTAACGCTGCACGTGTATTCCCTTATGGCGTGGTCACGTATCGGGGCCCGTAATTTAAGTATTTTTCGCGGCCCTACCTATATAAAGCGTTCGCTGCGAATACCGTATATAAATACTATAAGGGCCACTTTTCGGTCGCCTATTATTCTTTCCCTATCCTTTATTATAATAATAATTGTAAGTTGCCCCCCCCCCCCTTATTTCCTTCCCCTTTTATTTATCGCCTCCCTCGGCGCCCGAAAGGGTGCCGAGCACCCTTCCGGGCTTTTTACGCCTAAAACGGCGGCATTACGGGCTTTGGGCGCTAACCTAATATTATTTGGAATTTTTCCCGGCCAGATTTAATTTAAATTTTTATTAATAAATTCCTATGGCTTTTTCTTCGCTCCGGACCCGCTATATGGGCGGTGGTTAATATTAATGCAGTGCTTTTTCCTAGAAATTTTTAAATTTATAATAATAAAGGTTCCGCGCCGGCCTTTCCGGTGCCGCGCGGTTTTCCCCTCCGGGGCGGCGGCGCCGTAAAGCCGGCGGCTTATAAAAGTATTATTACCCGTATTCTTATTACCACCAAGGTATATGGCCCCTTTTTTATTCCGCCTATAAGGCATTATTAATCCGCCGTAAATAATATAAGGCCCTTATTATATATATTAATCCTACCAAAAAAATTAAAATTACCCGGGTATATTATCTTTTTCCGGCTTGCGGTTATTACGTTTTTAAGGTTAATTAAAATATAATATTATTATTAAAGCCAAGTATAATAAATTATATAAGGTTTATATTCGCCGTATTATTAATAATACCACCTATTATTATTATAATTAATCCGATAAAAACCCTTTTGGTTATTTTAATAAATTACGGTTAACCCGGTATTGGTTTATAAGGTAAGGTATTATTTATTTTTTATATTTTAAGGGGAATTATATTTATAATACCGTATATATTAAAGAATATTTATAGGGTCCTTTCCCCGCGGGGAATTCGTTATTAATCCGGTCCGTTAATATTCCGATATTTTTAATATTAAAATTATTATTATTACCCTGGTTATTATTATTAAAATTAATAATCCGTATTGAGAAGGAAGCATTAGATGTTTACTTCTTTATGTAGGATTATTATTAGTTTTTAGTTTTTCCTTAGTAATAGGTAGATTAGAATAATAAGAGATTTCCTTATCTATGGGCGTATGCCTATATAAGGATTAAGCTCTTGGCATTCTACAAGAATAATAACAACGTTCTTTCTTACAACATTCATTACCCTAATATAAGATGTTCACTCTTTGTGTACTTATTGTTTTACTAAATTTACCAAGACACTTATTCTTCATTAATAAAAGCAATAAGATACCTTTATCTATTTCTCATTTGGTGCCCCCTTTATGGAGGATTTCTTTCGGCTATTTTTAAAGAATCCAGGGACTTTAGAAGTCTGGATAAGCGGGCGCTTGAGACCAAAATAAGTGATACCAATATGTTTTAAGTATTAAATATAGGAAAAGGACTGTCGCGTCGCCCTGAGACAGGGCGTAAAAAGAGTCTTCTTCGTTTTGGATCAACAAAGAAATAAAATAAAGGGTTAAAGATTTGGCATATATATGTCGAGCCGGTCGTGAGGGACCGTAAAATAACCTTAAAAACCGATATCGTATCCTTTCCCAAAAGTGAGCGACCAGGCCTACTCGAATCAAAAAGTAATGGATGGTACGTATCCCAGGAAAAGGAGGTCGGATAATCTCGGCATTTAAAAAAGGGGTTTAGCTTTGGTAAGAAACCATAATTAAGTAAGGGGTTAAAAGCTTCTCCCTATATTAGGGAAAGGCAAAAAGGGGCTAAAAGTTTCTCCTGCTTAAGCGAGCTAATAAAAGGAGGAAAAAAATCATTTTCAATATTTTATAATAAGTATTATAATAGAAAAAGGAGAGTTTTAGAAGGAGACTGAATCCATATAATAAATTAGTCCTTAACCAGTGTAAAGGCCTAATTACCCTAAATTACACCATTATACCTTTTATAAAATCCATCCGGCAACATGTTAAGCGTACCTAGAGGGCAAGGTATAAAGCTTAAACCATAGTCTCCAGAGGAGGAAGAGGACCCAAAGCCAGGACCTTCGACGGAGACTCCTTAAGAACCGAAGCCCAAACGTGCGAAAGGGAAGCGCAGAGCATTTTTTAACCCTAATCCAGGAGGGGGAGAAAAGTCCCGATTACCCATTCCGGTATAAGGCGATCCCAGATTATTTTAGAATCCATTTTAGACCACTGTCCAGACCAAGGAAAAAAAAGCTTTCAGTCGATTCCGAGATACTAGGAGTAACTCCGTACCCTTATCCCATTCGAGCGATCGGGAAAGATTTAGATCCCGTCGTCGAGGGAGAAGATCGCGCAAACGAGTCGGTAGGGGCAAATCATCGAGATTTAGCGACCCGAATAATACAATAGTGACGGGGCTAATAATAGCAAAGGACCAAGATAGTTACTGGTGTACAGTATGGGCTACGTGTAAACATATATCCGAGCGATCGATGAGAAAGCTTAAGGATATACACCCAGACTTAAGAAAAGCCGCAAAGTTTTACCAGATCTTTAGAATATTTCCCCAAACAGCGTGTTCCCGCAAGAGTAGGAAACCTAAACTGGGAGAAGAAGGTTTAAGATATTTCAAGGGTCGAAACGCGATATTATGGCTTATTAAGTACGATCAGGCCATGGTAAATACAGGTTTAGGAATAGTAGCACGGATACTCTACCTACCAGACTATTATTATGATAAGGTGGAAAAGAGAATTATGGATTTAAAGGACGTGGAGGCGGATTACGGAGAGTTATTAATACTAATAATAAAACGATTTATTTTTTAAGACGAATTTTTATATCGAGATTCTTGGAAAGAGTACGCCGATTTATAAAACTTTTAAGTCGACCCCACCTACAAATTAATCCAGCGATATCTTAACGATTGGCGAGCGATTTTAATAAGAGTAAGGAATAAAGGACTTCTAAAGGATTCCGCGAGTTATTTCCTAAAACCCATCCCATATAATGTATTGGGAAAACTTATGAAGAAGCTGGACGTAAAGGATATTAATAATCTTTATAGGCCAGGCGAGCTAGCAAATATTATGGATTGCCTTTAAAACTTATGCAACCGAGCAGTTATACAATACGAAAAGACTGGTGAAGCAGACGACGCTTACCTAATTAAGCCTAGAATAAGCAAGAAGGAGCGAATGCGTTATGCAAGGACATTACCGGAAAATTATAATCGCCACTTTATATTTTAGCGAAAAAATAAGCAGTCGATAAGCTTTGGGAGCAAAAGTAAAAAGAAAATAAAATCGACATATTCTTTAAATACGTATACTGGATTAAAGGATAAGAGTTTAAACGCAATTATGGAAAGATTAGGCATTTACAATATTAAGGATTTAATAAAGTATGTGGAAGAATAAGTTCGATAAGCGATTAGCCGGCACTTTATAAATTTAGGGAAAAATCTTCCTTTAAAGGACAAGACTTCGAGGAAGACCAGAGAATCTTATAAGATCCAAGCAAACGCCTATACAATAGCGGATAATTTGAAAGAAGACCAGGATTTATCGGATTTACCATACTTTTTATTATCCTTATTATTAGCGAACAATCTCGACATGGAGGTTGGGATTTTGACCATAGGAGATATACCGACCAAGATGGCACCCCCAGAAGGAAAGCGTTGCAAATATTACTTTAAAGTCGGCCATCGAATGGACTTTTACAAGACAATTATTAGCAATGCAGCCAATAAGATATGTCAAAAGGTTGGGATATTATATAACTCGTGGGAAGCAGGCACTAAGGGGAATACTTATATACCGGAGTTATTAGACACAGCAGGATTTCGCATTTTTATTAATAAACACTGGATTACTGGGATATATAAAAGAATCGGAGTAAGAGCTATTATTTTTATGTGGTTATACGAAGCCGGCCAGATTTATGGATGGATTTTTCCAGGAGCCAAATACGTTAAAAAACTTAAAAAGTCCCCTATAGGAGAAGATATCCCATGGGGTTTTGCAGAGAACCTAGACTGGGCATTTCACATTAAGCCTAATTGTCCGCTAGGCGTACTCCGAGCCAGAGAGATCTTATTTACAATAACTTTTTAGAAACTCAAGAAAAAGTACCCGAAGTATAGTGAGCTAATAGCGGAGGATATAGCCCTTATTGAAGTCTATATGTTAAACCCAGATATAACGAAGGAGGATATAACCAGACAGAAAGGGTATAGGACCTTTAAGAAATTAAAAGACCATCACGAAGGTTAGGATTCAGACCTAGAGATGTTTAAAGCACCTAAATAAGATCGACCTTTGTCCGCTTTATAAGAAGATACGCAAAGGAAAATGGCTATGGCCTATTCCTAATATTAAAAATAATCAAATCCTAAGCGACCTTTCCCATCCCTAAGATAATAAGATCGAATGATGGTTATCGATGAAAAAAAAGTAAGAGATAATCGAAAAAGAGTGGCTTTTAATATTAGGGAAGATCCTAAAGGAAAGAAAGCAGCCACAGAAAATCTTTACCGATTAATTATTCGACTATTAATTCTTTAATACGCACAAAAAGACCCTACCTGGGCAAGAGAGTTAGCCAATCGTTTGCTAAGAGCTGCAGGACTATATGCTATGCAGGTCGTTAGAGCAAAAAAGGTGGATGCTTAAGGAAACTCCATTATGATGGAAATAGACTTTAAAGATGGAATCGGAGGATTGGAAGTAGGATTAATGTTTAATAACGACAAGGAATAGGACGAAGATATTTTCTCCGAAGTGGAGGGATTCCACGAACTCACTGGAATAGACATTAATAATATCGAGCAAATCTTACATTTAAAAGATAGATAAGAAGAATTTTTATACGAATTACATTAAATATAACTGGGAGATATATTAGAAGTACTATAAATCCCAGTACATTACGGACATATTACATTTCCAGTTCATCGCACGTTTATGAATACGGGAGCATTTTGCAATATTATGTCACTTAAATTGGCCGAAAAATACGGACTGATTCTTTTACCCTATTCAATTACCTATAAAGTGTTTAATACTGATAAACCATATTAATTTATTGGAAAGACCACAATAGATATTTATTTAGGAGATAAGTGCAAGATTAAGATAACGTTTTTCGTTACGGATATCGATTCGAATTCCCGGCAATGCATATTAGGAATACCATTTATCGCCAAAGTTTTACCATGGTTCGAAAAGATAAAAGGATCACCTGGGATTAGGTGTACGCTATACTTTAAAGAAGGATTAGTTAAAGTTCCAATTATTACGGGAAAGGTAAAGCAATTAAAATAATAGTTGCCAGCCCTAAGAGAATGGGGACTGGTAATGATAAGGCGAAAGTCTCTTTACCATATAATTTGGAAAAATGCAATGTTTATTCGATAAACCAGATTATAGCTAAAGATATAATGAAGCTGATCTTATACCTGAAGTTAGGAGATATCCTTATACAATATTTATATGGAGGAGATAAAATTTAACACCAGCAAATATAAAAGACTTTGGGGAGGAGGATCGAAAACCCCAATATCCAAGCGAGAGACCATTTGGAGGTAAATACTATGTATAAGTTAAAAGCTAATAAAATTTATCCGAGAGATAATATACCCTTAAACGGATTTACATCTAAAGGTAACCCAAACTGAAGGCGAAAGGTATGGGAAAAGATATAATATAAAATGAGAGACCCAATACCTAAAGAGCATTTCCTTAGCCTTACACCAAAGTTTTTTGACTTAATGGTCGGAATAAGATTGATAAGTGAAAAGATTAGAGCATATTTTGCAAAAATACGAAGTTCTTAACGAGAAAGAAAAGCAAGTGTTCGCTCGGATATTAAAGAACAAAGAAGCAGCTTTAGTATGGGATTTTCCAAACTATGGATTAATCCGAAGGTCTGTTATACCCCCATAAATATTAAAGGTAATAAAGTATAAAGCATGGTAAGCATTATCGATCCCGATACCAAAAGCTTTAAGGACCAAGGTAATTAAGATACTAAGAAAACGCTTAAGTCGAGGGATTTTAAAAAAGAGTTATACACCGTACCGAAACCCTTGGTTCTTGGTAGGTAAAAAGGATGGAGGACTCAGATTAATTAATTCGGCAACAAAGATTAATAAGGAGACTATACGAAATGCGTTTATTCCCCCTGGTGCAGAGAAGTACTTTAAAGACTTTGGTATAAATAAGATATTATCCCTTTTTAATTTCTTTAGCGGATATGATTAGGTACCACTGGATCAAAAGTTAAGGGACCTTACCACCTTCGTAACGGCGATCGGATTACTACAAATATGCACATTACCGCAAGGAATAACCAACTTTATCGCACAGTTCATACGAATAATTCAGCGAATTTTAGGTAAGTTATATTTTAATATATATCGAGTATTCCTGGATAATATAACTATTAAAGGACCTATAACCACATATAATGGTGAAGAAATACCCGCAATTCCAGGCGTGCGATATTTTATGGTAGAACATTTACTTAATATAAATAAGGTTTTAACCAATGTGGAATTATTAGGATACACGATTAATGGAAAGAAATCATAATGGTGTAAGGTATTATACGTAATTATTGGTTATATTTATGGTACGAATGGCCGTACACCAAAAGAAGTAAAGATTATTAAAATACGGGAATGGAAGAAATGTTTAAACATTACGGATGTAAAATCCTTTTTAGGCATCGTGGTTTATTATCGAATTTGGGTTAAGGACTATGTATAAATTTCAGAACCCCTCACCAAATTGTTAAGAAAAGATATACCTTTTGTGTGGGAAAGCGATTAGGCAAAGGCGATGAGAATTCTTTAAAAAGCAATTACGATATAACCAGTACTAGTATCATTGCATTATAAAGAAAAATGTGGTCAGATTATGTTGGTAGTAAATGCTTTTTTAGAAGGATAGGGAGGTGTTTTGATATAAAAAACAAATGGAAAACATCACCCAGCTTGTTATAAAAGCGGCGTGTGGTTAGACGCAGAGAAAAGATATAATGCGATAAAAAAAGAATACAGGGCAGTGTTAAAGGCTATGAAGAGATTAAGGAATTACCTGTATAGAGTTAGATTTTTATTGAAGGTGGACGCTTAAGTTTTAGTGTATTAACTTAATGGGGCAGCATCGGATATACCAGGATCCCTAATTATACGCTGGCTAGCTTGGATGAGGTATTTTAATTTCGAAGTCAAACACGTCCCTGGAGTAAAGCATAAGGTAATAGATGGATTATTAAGGAAACCACCAGGACCATTAAACCTGGCGGACGCTAAGAACGAAGAGGATATCGACAAATGGGTCGATGCTTAGTTTAATGCGATTATATATAGACCATGGACTTTTAATCCGATCAATATAATGACAATACAAGTAAACTCGACAACCCCTTCTTCCACCGCCGATAGTCATTATTCTAAGTTAGAAGTTCTACCTGGATCCTATTCATCCTTACACCAAACGTACGCACGCTACCTATTATTTTTGCGACTACCAGACAATATTAAAAAGAACAGACACAAATTTATATTTTTCAGGATTTAAGCACTTAAGTTTAAGATTAATAACAGAAAACTTATTAGGAGAGCTAAACCGGAAAAAAGGCTTGGAGACAGGATAATGGTAAACGATAAAGAAAAACGGGCACGTTTGCTTACGACCGCATATTTAGAGATGGGACATAAAGGGCGATACGCTACCTACGAACAGTTAAGGAGGCATTAGTATTGGCCAAAATCCTACCAAAATGTATAAAGAGTGGTGGAGATATGTCCTAAATATTAAGCGAACGCCCCATAAAGACCTTTGGAAGAACCGCATTATACATTACCCGGAGGGATATTTCACAAGATTTATCTCGACACATAATACATGCCTAAAAGTGGAAAATATAAATATTTATTAGAAGTACAAGATAATTTGTCCGGATACGTTATCGCAAAACCATTCGGACGTACAAACACCAAAGAATCGGCAAAGTTTCTTATTAAATATATTATCACAAAATTCGAATACCTAAATACAGTGGTAATAAATGGTGGACCAAAGTTTAAGGCAGAGCTTTTCGAAAAGCTAAAAAAAAGAGGGATTTAAAAGATTTAAATTTCGGCTTATAATTTAAAAGCCAACGGTATAATGGAAGGAGGACACTACACTTTAGCGAGTGCTTTAAAGAAAATGACGGAAAAGTGGCATAAAAACCTGCCTTTTATAATTTTGGCAGAAAACTCCACGGTACGAGCATCGATTAAAAGGACTCCATACGAGTTAATCTTTGGAGGATATCCTATATTCCCATTAGAAATTAAATATGGTTTTTAGAGATTTATCGATTAGAAGAAAGTGAGAGATCGAGACGAACTCCTACAAGCGAGAACTCGAATGTTATAAAAAAAATAGGAAGATATTCGATAAGCAAAAGACCTCGTTATTAAGTATTAAAAAAAAAGAGCAATATACCTATTAGCGCATACACAAAGAAAAATACGAAAGGTATTATTAAAGGATGGACCTAACGCAGATTAGGTATTGGTATTTAATACGGTACGAGTAATAAATTATAGCAGAGAAGCAAAGTTTCGAGACAAGTGGATGGGACCTTACAGGATAAGAGAACAACTAAGGAATGGATTATACCTATTGGAGGAACTTAACGGAATACCTATAAAATACCCCGTGGCACCAGACCGATTTAAGTTATTTTATTAAGATATACTTAGATGGTGGACGACCAAGACCATATTATCATTATCGATAACGACCGGATTATCATCGACGACAATAAGGATGACATTATTATCCTCCTACAATAAGACATCTGCCTTTTTAATATCAATAAACGCTGACTCTAAGAAATTATCATTACTTTCAGAACCAGGAAGAGGACTACGATCCAGCACCGAAATATTAAAAGAACCACCACCTAAGCGTCCGGTAGGACGCCCTAGAAAAATTCCATTATAACCAAAAGAGTTACCAGTAAAGCGACCAGTCGGACGACCAAGAAAACACCCGACACTTCCTTAAGGATAACATAAACGCCCTATAGGAAGACCCCGGAAACAAGTGTAAGTAAAAAAAAAGGCGTAACATTTTAATTTATGTTCTGTTTTTTCACGTTTATTCAAATTATAAAAAGAAAAAAAAACCATATAAGATAACTTTTAAAGTGCGCATACCTAGTCGGCTTAAAAGATAAGATCTCTTCCTTTTAAGTGCTCGAAAAAGACCTGGGGAGGAAGGCCCAAGCCAACTTGGGTACGCGCACATAAAAGAAGTACAAAAAGAAAAAAAAATATAGTAATACAGGCCCAGTTTGAATTACTTCGTTCCTTTTCCTTTATTCTTTACCTTCAGTCGTTTGGCGAAGAGGAATTTCCGCGAACGGAAAGCAAAAGACCCACGAGGAGTGGGAGTAAGTACAGGCGTAGCAAGGCCTTTGGAGCAAGCGAGCTCTGGGACCTTGGATGGAGTAGGAGGAACATCTTTTATAGACTCGAAAGGGTCAAACTTATCGGATAACACCTTTTGCTCTTAATTAGAGAAAGCATTGGAGTTATCCTCCCAACCCATTAGGAGAAGATCACCGCGAATAAGGGCACCGCGATTCTGGTTCATATTAGATCGGCTATTATAAACTCTGGCGGTATCCTTGACAATTATACAACGAAAGGGTGCGCCCACGCGAGAGCCAGTGATCTTGGAGACAGAACGAGGAGTACCGATAGGGATTTGTGACTGCAAAGAGTTGCGGATACCATTATTAAAGACTTTACCAGCAACTTCAGCGGGCAACCAAAGATTATCCCATCCATTGGGAAACTCTTTACTATCGACAGACCAGAATGGCTTCCAAAAGTTAGGATTCGGAATTTCTGGCACCCCAGGAGCACGATTGAGTATACCACGAGTATGCTCGAAAGAGCCAAGGCGGCAGAACCAATCTGGAGTAGCGATATTATCTTTACCACCTAGGTAATCGATCACTTATTTGGTATAAATGGACCATAGCTTATTGGAAAAAGGACGAGCAATTGGAATAAATTAAGAACAGTTATCTGCGCGAAGCCGATTACTACGTTTAACCAGTGAGTTGTTATCTTTACCTCCAGAGCTATTATTATGGTAATAAGACCACCCGAATATCTCATTATTGTAACCCGAAGGAAAAAGACAATCCTCGTTTCGATTATTGGTATTTTTCTCCTTGGTAATACGAGTATAATCAGGATAACGCATATAGGAGCACTCCTTTAAGCCCTAAGCGCAGTTAAAGCACACATTAGAGAATTCGCCCTTTAAGACAATACATCGACCCTTAGGCCAAATGCAGCGATATTCGTTATGGCCATATGATCGACCAGCAGTGCTAATTTCCCATTTATACTGGCAACGAGGACAGCAATTATCAATAGTATGATCGAACGCCCCGATAAGCAAAGCAGAGACGCGAAGCTGCTTTTTGCTTAATTAAGCCATATACCAACCAAGGTAGCCACCTCCTCGTTTTTCAATAAAGATTGGTCGAGGTGTATTGCTTCTTTTGCCAGCTAGGTGTTTAACAACACCGAGGGTCTCCGAAGTTACAAGTAAGGGACCGAGCATACGTAGAAAGAGGAAATAGTTGGCAGGAATCATTTAAATCTCGTAGAGATCGCAACCGGCACCAACGTACTCGTAAATGGTGATGCTTTAAATTAACTTTAATTAAAATCAGCATTGCTTTTTGAGTTATAAGAGATGGAAAGATATACCTTAAGCCAAATAGAGTTCATGGGATATAAAGATGACTCGATAAAGCGAGAAAGAGGCTTATTAATAAGCCAAGCGCTCGAGCGCTGGAACCCAAGGGAATGACAACGGTTATGGAAATGGACCTCGTTGTCGTTAACTCGGACAAAAGTAGAGGGAGGATTGCTAAAGATAGCACGAGGAACAAAACGGCCATTAAGATCTCGAAAGTAGGGTATGCCAATCTTTTTTTAAGTATTTGGACGAGGGCGCAAGCTCAACTTATCCTTATTAAATAAATCATCGATGGGAAGCTTTCTCTTATTAGGACAAGACATAATGGATTAAGTAATAGAGAAGGTAATTGATTAAGTACGCAAGAAAAAAGAGTAGAAGAGGCTTGATGGCAGATGCTTGATGGCAAATTGAGAGGAAGTTAGGTGTACGAAAAGGTTATAGAGAAGATGAAAAAGTACGTATAAGGCAAGCCAAAGAGGTAAACAGTTTGTTAAAAGAAATGATTTATTGTGAAGAAAAGATGCCAGGCAACAGGCTAATCCAGTTTGTTTATCTAATTACCTTTATTATGGTCGTCGAAACGATTTTACAGATTATTTCTAAAAAGCAGGCACACATTTACCTATAAATAATACTCACTTCACCATAACGTAAACAAACCAATTGTCACCCTATAACACAAACATCTTAAATTATCTCTTCCCATCACAATCCTTCCCTTTTACCCTATTTATTCTTCCCATCTTTATTCTTTAATTCCTGCACTCACCTTTATAAACTGCCATTAGACAAAAAAATCCGAAAACCAATTAACCTACCTGCGAGCGAACAATTAAGATATCAGCCAAACGTCCCAAACCCAATATCTTTTTTTAAAAAAGGCAATGAACTTAGAACAGACCCCCTTAAATTACCGATAATTATATCCTCGAGAAAAGGACACCCATGTACAGTAATAAAGTAAATATGCCTTAACCTAATGGTATTAAAAACGAAAAGCCTTTCGCTCGAAAAAAGATAGATTTTATAAAATACTATAAGGAATATAGTAAGCTTAATCCAAGCATGGGATATACAGCATTCCCAAAAGGATTTAATTATGGTCTTCCAATTAATCTACCCAGAGATCTTTCAAAGGAAATTAATTATAAAGACTATTTCCCTATCATTAATACGTGCGACCCTAAAGAGTGGGACATTCTAATAATAAAGCATTACAAGGGACACTGTGCATTAAAAAGTAAATGCAAAGGTATTGCTTATAAATTACCAGCATAGTTGGACTTTATTACGCTTTACCCAAAGACCATCTTTAAAATAAAACCAAGGGGATTAATTAATTAAAATTTGGAGCAAATGGTAAGGACCCTATATACGATCGAGGGCCTCATACTTAGACAAAATTGGCTAAGTGCCCATAAAGTAATAGTTTTGGCGACAGGATTATTAAAAAATATTACAGACCTACCGATGTTTATACTTATTAAGGACAGTATAATCATCACCCCTACCTTACCAATTGCCCCAGTCCCTATTTATTGTCCTACCCTTATGCGAATAAGGCAGCACAAGAATATCTTCTTTATTTGCCATATACCAAGACACTTTTTTGGAGCAATCTATCGACAGCATAAAGGGAAATTAAGTTTTACTTTAATGGACCCAATGCATAGGCAGGGAGAACATTTAACTTAGTCATATTATAATGTTTTTAATATCTTTAATCGTATTACCACAATATTGGCACTCCCTAACGGCATTAAGCTACGAGTAGGAAATATCACACATTAAACTGGCAGCTACAAATGTGAATACCTTATAACATTCTCTATCATCCCGACAATCGCTTACGATTAAGAGGATATCGATTGGGCTTTTATCTTAAGGATCCGAGGCAATTACCAGACTAAGAAAACTGGTAATAATGAACAGTAGATAAGTGCCATGGTAATGAGAAGAATTAGGAAGTGGATCAACAATAGGTTGGGATTTCCTTAAAAAGCTATAATTTGATGCGAGAGTCCACTCGAAATAAAGATAATATCGAGAGGACCAAGGCATGCGATACTACCAACCCCATTAGGCTTTAAGCTAGTAACCAAGATCGGCCCGACATACTCGTATGCAGCATCCATAAAGAAGGAATATACTCAGTAATTAAACATTGCTTTTAGCAATAATAGTGTTTAAGAGGTGAAGACTCCTACGGTTAAGGATAAGCTTGAATTAAACAGACCTGGCAGGAAGCCACATTAGCCATGGATATCTACCCTATAAAGCACAGTAATTAAGAAAGCTGAGGCAGAGTATAATATTAAGGTTAACCGAGATATACTCGCTTAACCAGTTGGGCACCCATACTTCTTAAAGCTATATAATATGTATAATAACAGCGATGGAGATTTATATATAAGGACTTCTATCATTATAAAAAAAGACTTTATTGGATGGGAAAAGCATATACCTTTTTTTCTGAAGTGGAAGAATCTCCCAGTCATAGGCTTATTACCAGTATAAGGATAATCCATAATAGTCAATGTTAAAAAGTTTAACGATAACTTAATGAAGAAGAACCAAAAAGTCAGTCAACAAAAGTACTTGGTAAGAAAGATTAGGATGAAGGGAAAAAAGCCAAAGGCGAAGGAGATCACCAAGTATGATGATTTTACAAATTCGAATATTAGCAATATAAAGAGTACAGAAGATTTATTTGCAGTGTTCGATAATTATAAGATAAAGGTTAAATATAAACCTCCCTTAGTCACCAAAAAGGTTAAGCATAAACCTTCACCAATTACCAAGATAAAGAACAGACCCTCCCCAGCCGTAAAGAAAATTAAAATTAAACCTTCATTAAGTGCTAAGAAGATTGCCACTAGACGCAAAATGGTAAGCATCATCTCTAAGGAGGAAGAGTACGCTCAGGAATAAAAGGAAGAGAAGCGTGAACCTCTTTTAATAGAACAGAAAGACTTTAATCCAAATAATATCACTATCTCTATACTTTAAACACAAATAGAGTCGTATGGATAAGTCGCAACCCATAAAGACTTTACAGTAAAAATAAAGTTATTTATAAAGACTCTCCAGTATTCGAGAGTGCAAGGATACAAGGGAAAGCTCGCCTACGTTAAGAAGGTATATAATAAGCGATGCATATGATCGCATGCTATCCATCATTATATAAGGTATCAAAACCCTCTTAACTACATTCCACTGCGACAAGAAGGTTGGGGAGGAATAAGAAGGAAGCATTAAATGTTTACTTCTTTATATAGGATTATTATTAATTTTTAATTTTTCCTTAATAATAGGTAGATTAGAATAATAAGAGATTTCCTTATTTATGGGCGTATGCCTATATAAGGATTAAACTCTTAGCATTTTACAAGAATAACAACAACGTTCTTTCTTATAACATTCACTACCCTAATATAAGGTGTTCACTCTTTGTGTACTCATTGTCCTACTAGATTTACCAAGACACTTATTCTTCATTAATAAGAGCAGTAAGATGCCTTTGTCTATTTCTCAGTATAATAATTTTACCGTAAATCCGCTCCGGTTTTATTATATATATACTTTTATTAATCCCGAGGTTAGGTTTACCGTTAATTTAAAAATAAAACCATTCGTTATATTAATACGGAATATTATATTAGCTTAGCGCCGGCCATACCGGCCGCGCCCGTAATTAATATAATATTTATATTTAGGCAGGTAATACTTTTTATAAAATTTATCGGAAGGCTTATTATTATTAATAAGAAATTATTCGCTTTTTTATAAAACCGTATATATTTAACCTTTGCCCCGTATTCGTTAAAAAACCATTATTAATTTTCCCCCTAATTTCCCGCTCCCTTATTACCGTTTATTAATATTATTTCGCCCCCCGGGCAATATATTTAATTATTTTACGGCGATTCCGTTAATTTTAATAATAATATAAAATTTAAAATAGGCCTAACGGTTTAGGTTTTTACGGCTGGTATTAAACGGTAATTTATTATTATATAGGCCCGTTACGGGGCCGCTTGGTTTTTATTAATACCCGCCCTTCCCTTACCTATAGTATTTTTTTTTTTTTTTTTTTTTTTATATTATACCATTGGTATATTAAACGCCGGGGGGGGGAATATTTCTCCTATTTATTTAATTTTTACCTTATTATTATGCTCCGCGCTCCCCGCTGTTTTATTATAATTTGTTTTACGCGTAATTTCGTTTATGCGGGGCCATTATGGGTTATTATATTACCAAAACGTTTTTTATAATGGTCTAGCGCCGCTGTTTTTACGATTTAGGTTAATGGTTTTTAAATTAATTTCGCTTAACCCTACCATTTTACTAATATTTATTTGGTGGCGCCGCGATCCCGTTTTTATATTCGTACCTTAAAAATTTCCTTTATATATTATTCCTTTTCCCTTAATTTATTACCTTAAATTGGTAATAATTATATATTATCCTGGGTTTAGGACGGTAAAGGGTTATTACTGGCCCGTTATAAAAAATTAATATAAAAATGGGGATGAATATTTAAAGGCGTGTTTAGTTTTATTATATATAAGTTTATTACCCCCGTAATTATATACTTAATATGGAGCCAATTTAATTTTCGCAAAGGCCGCGCGGTGGTTATATTATATAAGGAAAGCCATATTTTATTATTTATTTCGAACCTTTTTACGGGGGAGCGGTATTTATTCGTTATATTTTTATATTATTATTATATGGCCGCTGCCGCCGCCTATACCCTTTCGGTGGCCTCCTTTAATCGTTTTAAAAATTATTTTACGCGTCCCCGCAGCGTTTTTTTAAAGGGCCCTGCGTTATTGCGCTTTATTATAAATATTATATAATACCCATGCATAATAAAAAATAAATTAAGGCCGGTTAATAATAAATCGCGATTATTAATAATTAATTACGCCGCCGGTAAAAGCCCGGGCCAGTTTAATTGTTTTATTAATATAAATATCCGTAAAAAGTGCTGGATTTCCTGGTTTGCTTGTTCGATTACGCCATCGGTTTAAGGGTGGAACGCGGTCGATAATCGCTGTATTATACCTATTAATTTATATAGCCGCTATTAAAAGCCGCCCATTTAATTTAATCCTTTATCGCTTATAATCGCTTTAGGGAAACCGTAGAAATATTAAAAGTATTATATAAACCTTTCGGCGTATATTTCCGCCATTATAAATATCATGGTTTTTAAAATTACGCCCTTATAAAGGCGGTTAATAATTATTTTTAAAAAGCGGGGGCTGTACGGGTCCGCGGCGGGGAGATTAATTATAAAATCCACGGATATTTTGCTTTAAAAACGCTCCGCCATTAGGAGCGGTTTTAATAAGCCCTTTTTTTAGTTTTTCCAAACGGTGGTCCTGCCGTATATATTATAATTGCGTATAAAACGGCGTATTATACGGGTTATACCCGGCCAGAAATAATTACGGGATAATATTATTATTATTCCGTCGTATCCCGGGTGGCCGGTAATTATAAAATTATAGGCCCGTTAAATAAGGGCGGTTTATAATTACTTTTACGCTGGTATTTAGCGCCGGTCCTTAAAACGCAGGTATTCCTCGGGCCCGAGGAAATATTCCATAATAAAAACCTTTATTTTTATATTCGAGGGGAACGCTTATTCCCCTTTTTCGATTACTTTCCGTATGGCCTTATATTAATTATTATATTATACCGCTGCGGATTATAATTCTTAAAGCTCGGCGTTTTCGAATGGCGGGCTCGGGAGGGCCCTTATATTATATACGGCCGCCGGTAATTAATCGTTTTAAACCAATTGGAAATTACGGCCGGTAAGGCGTTTATTTCCCTCCCCCTTTAGTATATTCTAATCCCGCCGTAATAATATATTAGGCGCCAGGGATAACCGATCGGGGCGGAATTTTAATTAAAAATAATACCAATATATTTACTCCTACCAGCGGACCTGGCATTCCGATAAACATCTTTTGATTATAAAATACCGTAAATTATTATAATCCGAGCGTACCCGGAATACGCCGGCTATATTACGGAATTCCGTATTTTATACTTTTATACTTTTTATTATAACCAGGAGTTCCTTATTATAAATATTATAATTATATTTGGCGGGTATTAATTATTAAAAGAAAAAGGCCACGGGGCGTAGTATTCCCGTTTTACTTTATTAAAGGAGGCAGAAGTTTATCGCCCACCCTAAATTATCGGCTTTTAAAACCGTTTTCGCCGCCGGGTCGAATTACGCTAATATTAGAGGGGCCATAAACGCCCTTTTTAATCGCTAAAACGCTTCGGATTTAATAGGGCCCTAATAAAACCCTTTTCCCTTTTTAAAAAGGGCGGAAAACAGGAGTTCCAGATTAGAAAACTGGTCGATAAATTCCCTATAAAAATTAATAAAGCCTAAAAAGCCGCGGACCCTTTTTACGGTTATGGGTTTTTCCCATTTACATATGGCCCGTAATTTTTCCGGGTTAGCGCGTATCCCTTTTTTTATTATTATAATAAACCCAAGGTATATTATTTTTTTTATTGTAAAAACGCATTTGGCTGGGTTTAATCGGAGGCCTGCATTACGGAGCTTTTTTATAATTTGGCGGACCTTTAATATGTGGTTTTATTTTATACTATTTAAATAAACCAGTATATCGTTTATATATACCGTATAAAATACGTTAAAAAACTCGCGTAATATATTATTAATATATTATTAAAATAATGCTCCCGCGCCGTTAAAACCGAACGGGATTACCGTTTATTCGTATAGGCCAAAATAAATTCCGAACGTTATTTTTTATTCGTTCCCGTGGCGAATACATAGTTTATGGTAGGCGGCTTTAATATTTACCTTGGTAAACTAACGCGCCTTGGCCAGGGTCCGTAATATTTTATAAATAAGCGGCAGGGGGTAGCGGTCCTGGTATATAATCGCGTTTAATCCCTTATAATTATAATAAAAACGCAACCCGCCCCCCGGCTTTTTAATAAAAAGTACCGGGGCGCGTACGGGAAAACTGCTGGCCCTTATATAACCCTTATTAAATAAGTTTATTAGGGTTTTTTATAGGATTAATAATTCCTTTTTTAATATACCGTAAATCGAACCCTATAATATTTACGGGTCCTTTTCCTTGGCATTTTTTACCAATTTTATTACATGGTCTACGGAACCGCGGTAGGGTGGTAGCGCCTGTTTTTTATTAAATTCGAATACGTTTTTTAGCCTTTTTAATTTATCGGGTAGCCGGAATGGTTTGGCCATTAATACCTTTAATTATTCGTTAATATTATATAAAAATATTACGAATAATATTAGGTTATTTGCTTTTTTTTATATATTATAATATATAAGGCGGTAATATTAATTAATTATATATTCGTTAAAATAATACCCCTTGACCCCTTTTCCTTTACGGAAAGGTTCGCCTTACCGATATAAATCCGCTTTTTTACCGCTTTATATATAATTGCTTTTTTTTTATATTATGGTTTGCCTAGTATTATTAGGTATAAAAGATTCGGAACGGGGTAATAAAAATAATATTAAAAATACCCGTTTATATTAATATTTATATATACCGCCTTTATTATTATAATTTCCCGTTATACGGATAATACGGACGTGTATATTAATACTTTGGCGGATATTGGGATATATGGGAGGCGGAGTTTAATAATAAGGGAATTATAAATCGCGCCGTAATATAGGTACCCGTTATTAATAAAAACGTCGGTAAAATAAATCTTATTTAAATAAACGTTTATTAAAAAGGGGGTGCCGTTTATCCGTTTTATTCCCTTTATTATTTCGCTCCGTATTGGCAACTTTTAGGTATGCCTGCGCTTAGGAATTACCCTTTTAATTTATTTTCCCTTTTATCTTTATTTAACGCCCCCGGAAGGGGTATTACGCCTACGGTATTAATCCGGACCTTTTTGGTTAATTTGGCCGGGATTAATTTATATTTTAAAATAAAATGGTTGTCCGATTTATATTAAATATATTGGCCTTTTTTATGCCGGCGCTTTATTTTAATTGCGGTTACTTATTTAATACGGCATGGCTTATTTTTTAATTTAAAATTTATAATATTTACCCCTAATATTAAGGTATTCGGGTCCTTTTAGGAACGCGATTAATATATTATTAATATATTACTTTCTTTTTTACCTAATGCCGAGTTTAGGCGGAATATAATATTAATAATTATGCGAATTTATTTTTAATAAAAATTAGGCAGGTGAACCGATATTAATATTAGGCGAAAGCGTTGGTATATTATTTTATTTAATAATATAAGTTTAATAAAATTATCCTATATGGCGCCCCTTGCGTTTACCAGGAATTATTTAAATCGGGAGTAAAAGATTAGGAACGATTGCCTTTTCCCTTGGCATAAAGAGTGGAGCTTTTTTACCGCTCGTTCGTAATTATTAAGGTCCCCGAATACCGTTTTTAGGTATATAATAAATCGCGCGGGATTTTAACCTATTAATTTACCTTTGCCGTAAAACATTATAATAAGGGTTTTTGGTTTATCCTTTAGGCAGGTATTAATATTATATTATAAAAACGTATCGCCCCTAATAAGGTCCTGGTCCAGGATTAATTTACATTCGATTTTGACCCGGAATACCTTTTATTTTGCTTTATTACCGTCGAATTTTGCCGGCCAGGGGAACTGTTTTTATTGCGGAATTATTATAATCGGCGGGTTATAATTTATTAAGGCGGGCGGTGCTTGGTGCGCCGCCGAGATCCGGGTATCGAGGGCCGCGAGCATTTAAATTAGGCGTCTTTTTATATTATTTAATTCGGCGGCGGACTCGTTATTAACGGCCGCGAATGCCCGGGCTATTTTTTAATAAATAAGCAGCGTTACCGCCTTAGGGAGGGTTTATTAACCTTATCCGCCGGCGGAAGCCTGGTTATTTTCGATTGGGTTATTATTTATGGCGAAGGCGTTATAAGGTAGGTGCGGGATAAAGTATGGTAAGGGATTATTTAAAAATCGAATATATATAAGGGGTTAAGATTATATTAAGGAATAACGATAAGTGTTATAATAATATATATATTCAATTTACGGAAAAAAGGGGGGGAGAAGGGAGAGGGGGAAAAGGGATATAGGGAAGGGGTAGTGGTTTATGGGCAGCGTTTTATACGTATTAGTCCCGCGGCTAGCCCGCTGTGTACGTAGGTAGTGGTATAGGTGGGCCTATGACAGCACCCCTTTTTTAATAAACGTTTATTTAAATAGGATTTATTTTACCGACGCTTTTATCGATAACGGGTACCTATATTACGGCGCGATTTATAATTCCTTTATTATTAAACTCCGCCTTTTATATATTTCGGTACCCGCCAGGGTATTAATATACGCGTCCGCGTTGCCCGCGTATCGAAAAGTTATAATAATAAAGGCGGTATATATAAATATTAATATTAACGGGTACTTTTAGTATTATTTTTATTATCCTATTTTAAATCTTTTATATTTAATAATATTGGGTAAATTATAGTGCGAAAAAAAAGCGGTTATATATAAAGCGGTAAAAAAGCGGCTTTATATTGGTAAGGCAAACCTTTCCGTAAAGGAAAAGGGGTCGAGGGGCGCCGTTTTAACGGATATATAATTAATTAATATCGCCTTTTTATATATTATGGCGTATAAAATAAGAGCAAGCGACCTAATATTATTTGTAATATCCCTATATAATATTAATAAATAATTAAAGGTATTAATAATTAAGCCATTTCGGCCACCCGATAAGTTAAAAAGGCTGGTAAATGTATTCGAACCCGATAAAAAATAAGCATTACCACCTTACCGCGGTTCCGTAAACCATATAATAAAGTTGGTAAAAAATACCGAGGAAAAGGACCCGTAAATATTATAGGGTTCGATTTACGGTATATCGAGGAAAAAGTTATTAATCCTATAAAAAACCTTAACGGAGTTATTTAATAAGGGTTATATAAAAGCCAGTAGTTTTCCCGCACGCGCCCCGGTATTTTTTATTAAAAAACCGGGGGGCGGGTTGCGTTTTTATTATAATTATAAGGGTTTAAACGCGGTTATACGCCAGGACCGTTATCCCTTACCGTTTATTTATAAAATATTACGGATTTTGGCCAAGGCGCGGTGGTTTACCAAGGTAAATATTAAAGCCGCCTATTATAAATTATATATTCGCCACGGGAATAAATGGAAAATAACGTTCGGAATTCGTTTCGGTTTATACGAATAAATAATAATCCCATTCGGCCTTAACGGTACGGGAGTATTATTTTAATAATATATTAATAATATATTACGTAAATTTCTCGATATATTTTATACGGTATATATAGATAATATATTAATTTATTTAAACGGTATAAAGTAAAACCATATATTAAAGGTCCGCCAAATTATAAAAAAGCTCCGTAATATAGGCCTTCGATTAAACCCAGCCAAATGCGTTTTCGCAGCGAAAAAAATAATATATTTTGGGTTTATTATAATAATAAGAAAAGGGATATGCGTTAATCCGGAAAAATTACGGGCCATATATAAATGGGAAAAGCCTATAATTGTAAAAGGGGTCCGCGGTTTTTTAGGCTTTATTAATTTTTATAGGGAATTTATCGACCAGTCTTTTAATTTAAAATTCCCGCTTTTCGCCCTTTTTAAAAAGGGAAAAGGGTTTTATTGGGGCCTTATCGAATCCGAAGCGTTTTAGCGATTAAAAAGGGTATTTATAACCCCCTTAGTATTGGTATAATTCGATCCGGCGGCGGAAACGGTTTTAAAAGCCAATAATTTGGGGTGGGTAATAAACTCCTGCCTTTTTTAATAAAGCAAAGCGGAAATGCTACGCCCCGTGGCCTTTTTTTCCCAGCGGTTAATACCCGCCGAATATAATTATAATATTTATAATAAAAAATTCCTGGCTATAATAAAAAGTATAAAGGTATAGGACGCGGAATTCCGTAATATAACCGGCGCATTCCGGGTACGCTTAAATTATAATAATTTACGGTATTTTATAATTAAAAGGCATTTATTAAAATACCAGGTCCGTTAATAGGAATAAATAAATCGGTACCGTTTTTAATTAAAGTTCCGCCCCGGCCGGTTATTATTAATGCCCGATATATTATTACGGCGGGACCAGGATATACCGAAGGGGAAGGGAAATAAGCGCCTTACCGGCCGCAGTTTTTAATTGGTTTAAAATAATTAATTACCGGCGGCCATATATAATATAAGGGCCCTCCTAAGCCCGCCATTCGAGGACGCCGAGCTTTAGGAATTATAATCCGTAACGGTATAATATAATAATTAATATAAAATTATATAAAAGGTAATTAAAAAAGGGGAATAAGCGTTCCCCCCGGATATAAAAATAAAGGTTTTTATTATAAAATGCTTTCTCAAACCCGAGGGATACCTACGCTTTAAGGACCGGCGCTAAATACCAGTATGAAAGTAATTATAAACCGCCCTTATTTAACGGGCTTATAATTTTATAATTACCGGCCATCCGAAACGTAATAAAACGGTAGTAATATTATCCCGTAATTATTTTTGGCCGGGCATAATTCGTATGGTACGCCGTTTTATACGTAATTATAATATATACGGCAGGATTATTATATGGAGAAATTAAAAGAAAGGCTTATTAAAGCCATTCTTAATGGCGGACCGTTTTTAAAGTAAAATATCCGTGGATTTTATAATAAACCTTCCCGCCGCGGACCCGCAAAGCCCCCGCTTCCTAATAATAATTACCGACCGCCTTTATAAGGGCGTAATCTTGGAAACCATAATATTTATAATAGCGAAGGTATACGCCGAAAGGTTTATATAATATTTTTGGTATTTTTATGGTTTTCCCAAAGCGATTATAAGCGATAAAGGGTCGAATTAGGTGGGCGGCTTTTAGTAATACTTATATAAATTAATAGGTATAATATAACGGTTATTAATAATATTCCACCCCTAAACCGACGGCGTAACCGAGCGAGTAAACCAGGAGGTTTAGCACTTTTTGCGAATATTCGTTTTAGTAAAACAGCTGGACTGGCCCGGGCTTTTATTAGTAATGCAATTAATTATTAATAACCGTAATTTATTATTAATCGGCCTTAGCCTATTTTTTATTATACACGGGTACCATGTAATATTTATAATGGAGCGTAATAACCTAGGGCCCTTTAAGAAAACGCCGCGGGGACGCGTAAAATAGTTCTTAGAACGGTTAAAAAAGGCCACCGAATAGGTATAGGCGGCGGCAGCGGCCATATAATAATAATATAAGAACGTAACGAATAAATACCGCTCCCCCGTAAAAAGGTTCGAGGTAGGTAATAAGATATAGTTCTCCCTGCGTAATATAGCCACCGCGCGGCCCTCGCGGAAATTAAATTGGCTCCATATTAAGTATACGATTACAGGGGTAATAAACTTATATATAATAAAATTAAATATGCCCTTAAATATCCACCCGCACTTTTACGTAAACATTTTATAGCGGGCTAATTATAACCCCCTACCGTTCCAAATTTAGAATAATATATAACCCCCACCGATTCGGAATAAAAAAATAAGCGGGGATAAGTAAAGGGTAAAAGAGATATTTAAAGCGCGGACCTAAAAGCGGGGTCGCCGTATTACCAGGCAAGTATTAATAAAATAGCAGGACTGGGCCAAACTAATCTAGGAATTATTATCCCAACTCGTAAATACAGCGGCGCTAAACCGCTACGAATAATATTTCGGCAACGCGGTAACCTATAACGGCCCCGTATAAATTAAATCATATTTAAAGCTAATAGTGATAACGCGGCGGGAGCCGTAATTAGGTAATAAATGGAGTAAAATTTAAAGGGGCCGTGCCCCGGGCGTAAAACGCACCCGTAATAATATAATAAAATAAAAAAATAAAAAGTAAATTCGCAGCGTTTTATATACGGAACCGCACCGATGTTTTTAATAGGGCAGTTAATTAACGAATCCCAGCTTTATTATTAAACGTATTAGAACCGCCGCGGGGGCGCGGCGCGCGTCGCCTAGGAAAGGATATTATATTAACGAAAAGCGATAAGGGAGTAAGGAATTAAGGGGATTAATAAAGGTTTATCGGCGGATATATAGTAAAAAAAAGGGGAGTGGTTAGGTTTTACGCGGTTTTATAAAAAAGTAAAAAGCTCCTTTCCTATAATCATAAGGCGATTAATTAATTTAATAAATAAGGCGAGTTGCCCGGGCGTAAGTATTATATTAATAGCGGGCACGGCGGGGGCAGCTAACGTTAAGCCGGCGTAATACCCTATATTAATACGGCGAATAATTTTATTATTAAGCTGGCGGTAAGCCTAACCCAGGGATTAATAAGGGCGAGTACATAACGAATACGGGGCGAATTTACGGTAAAATTACCGTAAGGGGTCTCGGTTTTAATAATAATAATAAGGGTAATAATAATAGTTTCGATATTAGGGGTATCGGAGTATTAATAAGGCGGGTTAATAACGGGTCGCCCGTAAAAGAAAATTATTATTAAATGCCCTTTATTATTTACGGTATTATAAGTATAATTACCTTTAAAATATAAAAAAAAAATAATACCACGCTTTACGAACCAGCACCGTATTAATCGCGCCCATTAAGGAGGCCTAAGGGGGAATTTTACCAGATTAATTATAATAATAATGGGTGGAGGAATTAGTAATGCGGCGAATATAAGTTTTATATGGCTTATTATATTCGGCCCTAATAAAGATATTTTACTCCGGTTAATTATAGGTAATTACGACCGCGCGCCGGGATAAAAACTATATACCCTAATAATTTTAATTTTTTTGGCGGGATTAATATAAGGGGTAGGCGCCTTTTATTATACGCAGCGGATTAATATTACCCCGGGGGCGAAATAATTGGGAGGGATCGCTATATACCTTGGTAATAATAAAAGTATAAATAATAATGCTTTTACGAGCCGCCGGTTTTGCGGCGCCGCCACCGCGGGGGGGGGAGTGGCGCGGCGCCGGAAAGGCCGGCCCGGAGCCGCCGAAGCCGGGGGTAAAAAGATTAGGAGCTCGAAATATTACACAGGTATTAATCACCGTTAATATAACGGATTTATAATAAAAAAGGAATTACGGGGATTTATTGGTAGGAATTTCGACGGAATCTGGCCGGAATAAAAATTAAATAATAATGGGTTAATGTTTAAAGCCCGTAAAACCACCGTTTAGGGTATAAAATACCCGTAAAAATGCTGGGTACTTATAAAGGCGCCCAAAGAGGTAGGAGAAAAAGGGGGGGCATTTTGGGGGGGGGGGGGTATTTACGGTTATTATTATGGTAAAGGTTAGGGAAAGTATAATAGGCGGCCAAGAAATGGCCCTTATAACCATTACACATAGCGGCCGTAGCGAGGGCTCCACGTAAGCGAAGGCGGCGGCGGAAAAATATGCATATTACGGGGCGCAATATATAATTATACCGCAAATAATCGCGCTCGCGGCGCCACCGGCACGGAGCCGGGCGGGTAAAAAAAGGAGTATATTATAGGCCCACCCATATTATAATGTACATATAACGGGCTAGCCGCGAGACCGATACGTATAAAAAACTACTTATAAACCATACCCCCCTATTTTAAGCCTTTCCCCCCTTTTTCCCTTCTCCTTCTTTGTAAATCGAATATACATACTATTATGGCACTCATCGTTACTCCTTAACGTGACCTCAGCCCATCACACTTATAGGTTTATAATATTACCAGGGTAATCCTATGGCGCCGTAAAATTTCCGTATTATTCCTTTTTTCCCAAAATATATTCCCTGGCTTTTCCGTAATAATAAATCGTTTAAAGTATAAGTGGTTGGTTTTCGAAAGGCTCCCAAGCTCCGTATATTATATAGGTTTACCCAGCTTTGCCTATTATTACCCCTAATTTATTATTCTTACTTTATCCTGGGGGTGATTTATTTTTAGCCGGATATTACTTTTTCGCCACCGTGGGGAAAAGACTGCCCCTCTTTAAAAAGTATAATTTGCGCGATTTCTTAAGCGTATATAGCGTAATATATTGGTCGGTTTTTAGCTTTATTATAATATAAATATCCGCTTTACTTTTCGTAATATAAGTATTACGAACTCCTCACCGGTATACCGTAAAAGGGTTTTCCCACTTTGGTATAATAATTTCCGTGGATTTTTATTTACGTTTATTAATATAATCCCGTACAGTATTATTCCCTAATTATAATTATTAATTTAAATTAATTAGGGGAAGAAAATAATAAAGGGATTCCTTAAATTTTAATACCAAAAAACGTAGGCTTATTGCCGAGATTTGAGCTCGTAAATCCTGGTTAAACCTTTAAAAAATATAACGGGAAGTAGGTTTAATAACCTTATTATATAATCGGTGTTTAAAACTAAGCTATTTGGTTTGGTTAAACCTTTAATTGCCTTTTTAGGAGTGGTAATGCTTTAAAAAATATGGAATAGTCCTATATAGGATTATTCTTAAACGATAATATAATGTTTGGGGGAAAATATAATATATTAAATAAAAGTTGTATTTTTATGACCAAGTTTCTGCCGCCATGGTTTATTACCCTCCCAGAAGTCCCACAAGTCCCGGGGGTCCTTCTGGCTTTTTATATAATCCTGTACAGGATTATTTTAGGGCTTTAAACTAGTTATTTAAGCAATTACGCCGGGCGTAGGTCTTCGGTATAAATGCAGCGGGGGATACCTCCGGCACCGCTACAATATACCCATATACAGTTTAATATTTATATATAATATAGGATATTTATAATTAAAATTTGGTCCCAAATGTATACCATACCGTGGCTCTCAAGATAAAACCTTTTTATTTATTTAAACTTTTTTATTATATTATATTTAAAATAATTGCGGAAAAATTATAAAAGAGGTTTTAATATACTTTCGTATATTCATAATTCGGATTTAATCTTCTCGCGAATATCCGCTCGTTTAAAAACTTAGGTCTTCGGTGGTAATATAAAAGCTCCTTATTTAATCGCTCGATAGCGATTTTTTAATATTATAGTTTGGCCGCTAATTAGGATAATTGGGTACGCGGTTATACCCGCCAGGAATATATATTCCCAGGGCTGGAGTTTTTTACCTTATTATTCTCCGTTATTTTCTTTGGTAATTATAAAAAAAGTAATAAGTATTAAGCTTGGAGGTGTTTAAAAAGGTATAGGAAATAATTCGAAGCGTAATTTTATATATTTATATAAGTTATTTACTGCGGCTATTAATTTAATACCTTATATTTTCCTAATAATAATTTTCTAATCCCCTTATGATTTTTTATGGCGGGGTTATTAAGCCAATCGGCTTTTTCCAAGCCGTTATAAAAAGAGGATTAAGTTCCCGTTTTTTAATAATTAATCGTAATACGATTAACCAATTGGGAAATATTATCCATATTTAGGACTCGGAGGTTATTTTCCAATATTTGGGCGTTTTTATTATATATTATAGATTCGTTAAAGGTAATATCTCGGGTAATAATACTTTAATAAAAAAAAGGAATTTAAATATAATATTAATTGGTTAAGGAGTACTTTATAAGGTACCCGATTTAAACTTTTGGATTTAATTTATAATAATGGGCTTTTTTTTTAAAAGCTGTTGTCGTTATAATATAAACAGTATATTCGTATACCTTAAAATATATATTTAAAAGCTTATTACCGTGGAACCTTTTAAATGGACTTTATTATTCGCGGTTATACGTAGGGATACGGTTAAAAAGGTAAACGGTTAATTTAATAATTTCGGGCCTGAATTTTTTAACAAAAACCTTTTTTTATGGCTCGAGCTTTTTGCTTTACCAGTCCACCTATCCTTTTTACCAGCCCGTTTTACGCCTAAATGTATAGCGTAAAAGCCTCGCTACGGTGTTTTTCTTTTTCGACCATTTTTTTAATCCTAAAATATTAAATAATAATCTTATTATTTAATTTAATAACCTTAATATGGAGTTAATATTAGGTTACCTATATTTTAAAAAAGTTCTTTAAAGCTTATATTAAGCTATTATTTCTACGGTTTTTAAATTAATAATCCTAAAATATTTCCGTATACCTATTGGTTAAAAGAAATAAACTTATATTATTATTATAATCTTTTATATAATTATAAAAATCCAGCGTTATATGCTTGCCCGCCTTTTTAATTAATACTCGTTGGGATTATTGGATTTATTATTTGGTTTTATTAATGGCGTATTATTAATATTCCGTTATAATAGGCCCTTTAATCCTAATATTAATTAAATGGTTAATTAATTTTTAAAATAGCTCGGGATTTAGGTAATTTAAACGGAGATGCCATTTAAATACCTTTTGGGTATATAATTTCCGTAAGGCGTATAATATATATAAGTTTTATTTTTTTTTAAAACCTTATAATATATAGGGAAGGTATTTTATATAAGGCCCGAGCGTAAATGGGAAAGGGGTATATGTTTTAAAATAAACTGGTTATACTGGTTAAGGAGTTATATTACCGGTGTTTTATTAAAACGCCTAAGGCAATTATTATTAGGGTTTTAATCCCACCAATAATCTCGTATACGTAAATTATAAAGGGATATAATATTATATATAAAACCGGGGCAATATATAATTTTTGGTAATATTAATATTCGGCCAATATATCGGGTGAAACCGGGGGTTTATACCCAAATGGATACGGTTCCGTATTCCCGAATAGGGATTTTAAAGTCCTTTGCCCAAAGGCAATTACCATAGGTGGAGCGGTAATAATTATAAAAGCGTAATTTATTAATAAAAATATTAAGATTAGCCCTTAAGTTTAGGATGGCTAAGTTTTAAAAAAAATATTCCTTAATATTTTACTTTTTATCCCCCACCATATAAACCGTTATTTGGTGTATTAATTAATTTTTATTTAATTTTTTAATACGTTTAATAAGAAAAGAGGTGGTTAATTATTTTTTATATTTAAATTAATGGTTTCGAATATTGGCGTGGAATTTTAATAAGCCCTTTTATTTTTAAGAACGGCGCTTAGGGTAAAGGTATAAGCACCTTTTGGGTTTATAAAAATAACATTAACTGGGATATTATAACTTTCTGCCAGGCGCTCGGTCGCTTTACTTTAATTTTAACTTTAATTCTGCTCGTTTCTTATTGGGGGGCTTATCGATATTACCCTAAGGGTCTTATCCGCGTTTTTTATCGCTTTTATAACCTTTGTACGAGTAAAAGGCCCCTTTCCTTACGCGGCCCCTATTATCCGCCTTTTTTTTTAAAAATTGGTCTTTAAAATTATTTATAACCGTTAAATATTTAAAAGTACTATTAAAAACCCTGGATTAATAGAACGGCTTATAGGATATAATCCACGAGGGTCGAACTTAGCGTATAGCGGCCATAAAACCGCGTAACCATATTTAGGGTTATATAATAATTAAATATTACCGTTTAATAAATTTTGCCATAATATTAATCCACCTTTAAAGCCACGTATGGAAATTTTATAATTAATACCTTAATAATATAATGGTTTAGGAATATAAATCTTCCGTTATATTTTTTATACGTATTTTATTAAGCTTAATATGCTCGCGAAGGTTAAAATATTAAATTTATAAGGACTTATTTAAATTATAATAAGTGTTTTGGTAAAATATTATTATAATTTTTATTATTTATACGCGAAGTTCTCGAATAAGTTTTTTTTATTCCCTATAATATAGGCGCTTATAATTATAATTTATAAAAAGGAATTCGTACGCCTTTTGATATTCCGGGCTAAGTTCGAGGAAATTGGAAGCCGGTTTAATATAATCGCTTATTAAAATATATATAGGCGCGTTATTTTACGAGTTAAAAAGGCCAGCTGACGCTTTAATGGGTGCCATTAGGTCTCCCATAATGGTTTGGGTAAACCTTTGTAAATTCCCTTATGGGAAATCATTATAATTAGGCCTACGGGGGTTATTAAAAAGTGGTTTACCTTATATAATAGGGTCGATATTAAATTATAGGGAGAAATCGATGGCCCTGGTGCGGAACTGCTTATCCCAGGTCTCTCACTCGAGGGGAGTGTTTAAAATAATATTGCTTATAATGGCGATAAGGGGGGTAATTTAGCGGAGTTATATGATCGATTTTAAGGAAGGTATATTATAACTCGGCGGAATTAATTAAACTCTTAATTGTCAAATATAAGAGGTTAAACTAGGTTATTTATGAAGGTGGCACAATAAGGTTAACTGGTGGTTATGTGAGTGTTATTGTGTACTGGAAGGGCGTATGGGGAAGCTATTTATAACATTATCATTGCCCCTGTTACGCCGTACACATTTATGAGTCATATACATGAATGTACCTGTTACGTACAAGATACGCGATAACGTATCTTACGCCATAACGTACTAAATACGCGATAGCGTATTTAGTACGCATTGGCGCCGTAGATACGCAGTGGCGCAGTTGATATGCAGTAGTGGCGTATCGAACACGCAGTGGCATATGCAGTAGTGGCGTATCGAACACGCAGTGGCGTATCTGACAGGTTCTGGCTTTGGGTCCTTTTCCTTTTTTAAAACTATAGTTTAAGCTTTATACCTTACCCTTTAGGTACGCTTAATATATTACCGAATAAATTTTATAAATAAAAGTATAATAATATAATTTAAGGAAATTAGGCCTTTATATTAATTAAGGTTTAATTTCTTTATATAAATTTAATTTTTTTTTAAAACTCTCCTATTTTCCATAATACTTATTATAAAATATTAACAATAATTTTTTCCTCCCTTTTATTAGCTTGCTTAAGCAGGAGGGTTTTTAACCCCTTTTTAATATAATATAAAATAATGTAATACTTTTTACCTTTTTACCTTCCCCTAATATAAGGAAAAACTTTTAACCCTTTTTTAATTATAATCTTTTAATTAAAGCTAAACCCCTTGGTTAAGTGCCAAAATTATCCGACCTCCTTTTCCTAGGATACGTACCATTTATTACTTTTTAATTTAAATAGGCCTGGTCGCTCGCTTTTAGGAAAAAATATAATATTGGTTTTTAAAATTATTTTATAATCTCTCACGACCGGCTTAATATATACATACCAAATCTTTAACCCTTTATTGTATTTTTATATTAATCTAAAATAAAAAAGACTTTTTTTACGCCCCGTTTTAGGGTAATGTAATAATCCTTTTCCTATATTTAATACTTAAAATATATTAGTATTATTTAATTTAATCTTAAGCGCCCGTTTATTTAAACTTTTAAAGTCCCTGGATTTTTTAAAAATAGACAAAAGGAATCCTCCATAAAGGGGGCACCAAATAAGAAATAAATATAGGCATTTTATTACTTTTATTAATAAAGAATAAATGTCTTGGTAAATTTAATAGGATAATAAGCATATAAAAAGTGAATATTGTATATTAGGGTAATGAATATTATAAGAAAGAACGTTATCGTTATTTTTGTAAAATGCCAAGAGTAGATCCTTATATAGGCATACGCCCAAAAATAAGGAAATCTCTTATTATTCTTATCTACCTATTACTAAGGAAAAACTAAAAACTAATAATAATACTACATAAAGAAGTAAACACTTAATGCTTCCTTCTCATTATTTTTTTAAAAATAATAACGCTTTAAAAAATATAAAATAATCCTATACAGGATTATTCCTAAATAATAATGTAATATTTGGGGGAAAATATAATATATTAAATAAAAGTTATATTTCCATAATTAAGTTTCTGCCGCCATGGTTTATTACCCTTCCAGAAATCCCACAAGTCCCGGGGGTCCTTTTAATTTCTTATATAATTCTGTACAGGATTATTTTAAGGGTTTAAATTAATTATTTAAGTAATTACGCCGGGCGCGGGCCTTTGGTATAAATGCAGCGGGGGATACCTCCGGCACCGCTACAGTTAGATAAATCGAATATATCTTGTATATTAATGTTTTAAAAAGCTTCATCTTTGAAGATTTTTTTTACCTAATTAAAAAGAACTCCACAGTTTTCGACTTTTGAGCCAGTTCCCCTTATAAGTCTTAGTAATCCCTCACGGGCTCAATGATTTTAAAAAGCGAATACTTCGCTTGCTTACGCTCATTACGTATTCCTTATAAATATACCTGTTACGTATTAAATACGCGATAATGTATTTGATGCGCCATGACGTACTTGATATGCGACAGCGTATTTAGTACGCAGTGGCGCAGTTGATACGCAGTAGTGGCGTATCTGACAGTTACCGGCAAGGGTCAGCCAGCAGAGCGCAGACGGCGTGGCAGAGATATACAAGAGAGCCATTTTGGGCCCGAAAAGAGAAGCAACAATTCAAACAACCCCCCTAGTACGGATTCAGGAATATCAACCGTAACAACTTCGAGAACATCCAATCCTCCTAAAATGCAGTCCCTCAAGCAATTTCGTCCCGCCATCCAAAGCGTTGCCACCTCAAGAACAGCAGCCGTGGCCGTGGCATCACACACGATCCAGAGGCCGTACCACCGGTTCTCCCATCTGGAATTCCCTTACAAAGACGACCAGAATCGAGAGGATCTGAAACCTAGGTCAACTGACTCCACCAAGTCCACTTCGGCGGACGACGTTGCACACACCGACGTGGCATTCAACCCCAAGTTGACGAAACCAGAGACCGAGAAGAAGGAAGCCGGGAAGGAAGCAGAGAAGGTGAACCCATTGGAGGCGAGTCCCGCAAACAAAGATATCTCTAAACCACAGGGTGATCATGGGAAGGAGGGATAGATGCATTTATTGTGAGGGAGAAAGGGTCCCATGGTAGACACATTGCTTATACGAATCATAACCTTCATGTAATATCACAATAGACAACCATCCCTTCTACAAGCAGTAGATTGCCATAATAGAGTTAGTTATAACACCTCGACGCCGTTCCTCACCAACGCCAGGCCTTTCTCATCCACCCCGCGTATCGCAATAACCGTTTGAGGATAACCAGTTGCCAACCAGACTCCGTTCATGTCTTGGGATGTATTCCAATTCATCGTTTGCTCTTCCTCCCACTCTGCCAACCCCCCCTCAAGCATACATACTATCGAATTCCTCCTCCTCTTCACTATCCTCCTTCAACTCCTTCTTCTCCTCCTTCTTCCTTACAAAATTCTTCCTGCACATAGGACAAGTGCCCTTACTCTGCAGCCAAGGCGCCACACACTCCAAATCAAAGCAGTGGCTCGTATGACACGGCAGCGCTACCACCAATGGATGGGGATCCTCATTAAACTTGACTGCGCAAATAGGACATTTCTCCTCCCCCTTCTTCCCCTTCAGTATCTCCTTCTTGCTCACCCTGTCCAGTCCGTCGAGAAATTCCTGGCCCACGCCGTGCAGTCTGGGAAGATCGGCAATGTCACGGTCGACTTCTTGGATGAGTGCTTCGAGGAAATCTCGGTTCGTCGCGTCTGGAGAAGTCTGTCGCAAGGTAGCGAACTGGTCTTGCAGGAGTCGGAAGAGGTTTGCAGTGTCTACCGGAGTGGCTTCGGCGTGACGGTTGTTGTGGGTTTGAGGAGTGGTTTCGGAGGACACGGAAGATATGGCGTCGGTGCTGATTTGGTGGAGGAAGGAGAAGAAGGATTCCATGTCCACACGCCGGTTTTGTGGGCGTCGGCCGGTTTGCCCGGCGGTTACGCCGTGTTCGACTGTTTGGAGGGTTATGAGGCTCAGCAAATGGACGGTCGATATGATGGAACATGTTTTTGTATGGACTCTGTGATTAAGAGTGATGGGAGAGTAGCAGGGGCAGACAATCTACCTTCGTATGGCGTCGACATTGTTGCGAGTACGGGGCCTCTGGATTTCCTAGCTTCCAATTCACGTTTGCAATTGTGATTTGCGGTCTCGGTTTGCGGTGGAGTATTGCGATTCCGCTTTCTAGCTAGGAAACGTCTGCGCGCGGCTGCGTTCTGTTCTTCCGCATGTGCTCTGTCGTAGGTATTCGTATGCGATCGTACGCCTTATGAAGTCCGAGCAAGGCAGTCTAGGCAATCAGAAGCTAACGCATGCAATGCATTCGGCTGACAGTTGCAGTATCTGAGGCAGAGGTAATATGTACGTAGTCCGAAGAGAGTTCCCAGTAGAAACAACAAAATACGGGTGAGCCAGGCACCAAATTCATCACGCAGCGGGCACCTCGAAATTGACCCCGCGCCTACAACCAGCAGCCTGTAACAAGTATGGAAAATAACCCATGGCCCAAGCTCACTGTGGCAGGCCCCTTCCCCTTCTTGGCCATGCAAGTTGATGACAGCCGCAGCTCAAAGAGATACGGCTCATCAGTTCTCCCGATAGGCTCCACTTTTTGGAGGTTTTTGACGTCACTTCGTGGCTCCAGCGGTCGGTAACATCCCTAGCCGAATGTTAGTGTGCTCATAACACCACCAGGGACATTATTGATGTACTTCCCACTCAACTGACAACTGACTGATTGGTTATTTCTAGCTAATGGCTATACTGAGAGGATGTTTATATAACATGCTTCACCGACTCATTGACGACGTTGCCATTTCCTCTTGGACTCTCGTCTTTAATCTGAATCATTTTTTGAATGACCCTGAGCCGACAGACTGTTGGAGACCTCCTCATCCAAAAACACAACAATAACACACCACTTGCCTAACCTCACGTCACCACCCACGTATCCCCACCATGCCCACCGCAGCGGTAATAGGCTCGACAGGCGCAACCGGCTCCCATATCCTCAACACCCTCCTCACCACCCCGGCCTGGACCTCAATCACCACCATCTCGCGCCGGCAACCCACACCCCCTTCCAACATCCCAACCGACAAGCTCACGCCCATCCTCTCCTCCAACCTCGACGAATGGCCCTCCCTACTCCCCACTTCCCCTCCCCCGTCGGTAGTCTTCTCGGCCCTGGGAACCACCCGCGTCCAAACCCCCAGCATAGAAGACCGCTGGAAAATCGACCACCACGCCAACGTCGACCTCGCGAAAGCTGCCAAGAAAACCGGCGTCAAGACCTTCGTCTTCGTGTCCTCTGTCGGAACGGGTTCGTTCCCGGCAAAGTGGTTTGCTTACCCCAGGATGAAGGCGGGCGTGGAGAACGCGATCAAGGAGCAGGATTTCGATCAGGCCATCATTCTGCGGCCTGGGACAATCTTCAGCGAGAGAACGGGTCCCAGGGCGAGCGAAATGTCATTCCAGGGGCTTATTAAGGGCGTGGGGAAGCTGGGCCAGGGCGTGATGGACATGCTGGGGCAGGAAGACCACGTCATTGGGACGGCGGCGGTTAGGGCCGTAGAAGCGGCCGAGAGGGGCGAGGCCCCCAGCAAGATCTGGATTATGGAGGGGTCGGATATTATTAAGTATGGGAGGGAGTTGGAGAAGGAAACAGGAAAAGCAGGAGAAGCCGGAGCCTGAAAAAAAAGTAGATGGGAAACCTGCTGGTGCGCAGCACAGGGCAATAAGGTCGAGCCTTGGGAGTTTGTAAGCTAAAGGTGAAGAAAGAATGAAACGGTTCAATACGAAACGGGGAGGCATGAGAAGTGGGATACTAGGTGTGGAGGCATGAGAGGGACAGGTGATACCCGGAGGAGGTTCGATGTTAGCCAGGGGACAATATTAAGTTAGAAATGTGTTGCTAATACCCCCTAGCACTCCTATTTGTTTGCAGTTGTTGTTGTATCTTAGTATCGAGTACGTATTACGAGGAAAAGAGAACTACAAGCACTACCACTGGGGCATACTGGATAGCATCACCGTTTCCACACTACATTGCCTCCCCCCACCCATCATTCCCAATAGTTCATGGGCGACCTCGAACGCCTCGAAGTAGGTGAGTGGGTGTGTTCGGACTAATCATGGCGCAAACACCTCCACTACTTCACACCCTCTACTAGCCTCAGCCCTCGTGTTCAAACCCGGTAAAATCCTCCGTCATCTTTCTCCACACCTTCTTGAAATTCCAGCCTCGTCCACGTGGTCACTGTTAAATCTCCGGTGGGGTGTCACCACCTCAGTAGACCTATCCATCCTCCCACCCATCATGTATTTTCAGTTACATATCTTACAACTATCCCCCAGACGGCACTTTCTCGCAAGTTTCCTCAAAGGCTGAGCAACATCATATACCTAGGATCCAATAGCCTTCCAGAAGGTAACATTGTTGGCTTCTATTGTTGTTCCATGGGATAGCTATGGATAGTTGGCTTTGATAGCATCGGCCGAGAGACGTGATTTGACCACGCGCGATATATGAGCAGGATTGGCTTTCGGTAGCGTGCTGTAGGTGAGCTTGGGCGGTTGTGTTACTCGGTTGGGTGGGACAGTGGAAAGGAAGTGAAAAATGCTCCATCTATACCGTTGTAGCGCTGATGCCCTAAGTTCCCTTGTCCTTCATAATGTGTATGTCTTGATCCATGTATCTATGTCGATAGGCCTACATAAATGTATGAAAGACCGTATCCGAGGGCAAAGCAGCTCAATAACTCCTCTGGTCTTCATAGCTTCTAATTCGTACCCAGCCCCCAAAAGGTGAAACTCTTACCCCCATTTTCTCATCAACATGGGTAGTTCATTGGCCACTTTCCGTCATTCTTCTATGCCTCTCCAGTCCCCGTCTCCTCCTCCTTCTTCAATTCACCCGTAATACCACCCTCCTTACCCATCATAACGCCCCACGCGCTAGTCTCCTTCTCATCCGCCTCTCTCACAAGCCAGCTTCCATTAATCTTTCCCCTCCCCGTTGCCCTCGTTAGCTCTTTCAGGGAATACCCATCCCTATCTAAACTTCTCCTCGCAACCTCACAATCTATCCTAATGTCATTGACCAAGCCTTCCAAACTCTCGTAATTTGCCTCGGGCCTGATATAGCCCAATATCATGACCCTTAGGTCGCAGCCGTAGAAATCCTGCACAAAGAGATGCAGAATGTGTACCTCGAGACTGCGCTCCTTGTTGTTGAAAAAGGGGTTCTTTCCGAGAGACATCACCATCGGGTAGAGGGCCCAGACGCCAGATGAGTCGGCAGAAAGGTTTGGAAAGGAAGGATCTGGCAAGGGGTTGGCCCCAGCGGAACTCTCTGCCCTAGAGCGTTTCCGAAGGGGAGTTCGTCTGTCCGGGTGGTTGGAGGGGAGACACAAGCTGGCCCAGCCAAAGTAGACGCCAAATTCAAGGTTTTCGAGGGTCGTTTGAGGGAGTTCGAGGTTTGCCGTTGGACAATTCAGCTACACAGTAGACAAAAAAGAATCGTAGTTAGTCGGTCTGCATGTACCTTGCGCATGATTACGAATATTTCATGGACGGGCGGGGAATGGGGTATGAAGTTTTGTGTGTGGTTTATTTTCGCAGCAGAGTTAGACACACAATTCCCCATGGATTGCAATCAAGATCAAAGGGGCGCTCTACTTTCTTTCCTCCGCGGCCAAATCCCTCAATCACCTTGCCCGAGAGGCAGACGGGGAATGGCGACACGGGACCGTCGTCCGGGCCGGCGAGATCTGGACGGGTCATTGCGGCGTTATCTTTTCTGGGGCCGCTTGCCAAATAAGGTTTGCCTTGGGGCGATGGCTGGTGATGTCTTTGTGTGTCGGAGTACCAAAACCTGCGTAAGTTTAGATTTTCGAATCAAACTAACTCGAGGCCGTGATGTGTATGGTTGAATATTTAAGCATGCCTTGTTTCCCCTTCACCTCTTCTGCCAAGGCAAGGGCTCGCGAGTTCCGGGGTTGAGTTTGTGCTGGGCTTGCAACAGGTTGGACTGGACTGGACTGGATTGGACTGGTCGGTGGTCCCCCCCAGTGGCGAAAACTGTAACCCGGGCTGACGAGAAGAAATGCCAAGGTGGTACAAGTGTCAGGTTCTCGGCCGGAGGCTGAACACTCTGTGGTGGGAGTACCGCAGGAGAAGTGGGAAGGGTATGCTAATGCTGACGTTGGTCGAGTATCTCTGACGCTGTGCGAGCTCACAGTGGTGCGTGTCACTGGAGTTACATGCGAGGAGAGACAGAAAGGTTTGACAAGAGTGCCTTCCCTTCGCCGCGGATGGAGGTTGCTTATTTATTATCGCTGAATTAATGTGGAAATTTTAGAAGCCAGGAAGGCATACATGAAGAAATAACGCGACGGGGCAAAACAACTTGAGGAAGGTGCTGCTTGCCAATCTAAACAATAATGGTAGTTGCACGCAGAAGCTAGAAGCAAGGAGGGGTCTGGTGGGGTAACAGCATTTAAAGCTCCAGCCTCCAACCGTTCATCGCGGCCTGAAACGTATCCATAATGACGCACATCGAGAGGCAGTCTCCTTGCATGGATGGGCGGCTGCGCATACTAATACTACTACTGCTACTGCTACTACTCTCAAGAGTACAATGTACGAAGGTCTATTAGCGCTTTGTTCATGCATCGTGAGTGGGCCCCAGTCGGAAGAGCCCACCACAAGGCCACTCAAAACTAATCCTTATCCTAGTGTATCGCCGAATGGCGGCCACCACTAAACACTCACTACTTCACATAATGTCAAGGGGCTTAGCAACCAGGGTACATCATATATTTCCTCTCTAGTCTGGTTGAGATGACTAGGTGCCTACTTGAGACTCATCATGGTTTTAAGCCTCTAAACATCTGATCCCTCTTCAACTGAAATCGATACGAGCGCCATCGACGTGGTCTTTATTCCGTCGTTCCCTCATCCCATCATCACGGTAGACATTATCCCCAGTTCGCCGTCCTAGACATGCCACCCTCTAGCCCCTACTCCACTAAATAGCCTTGACAGCCATAGGCATTGTCCAACTTTCCTAAAATGGCGGGCTTACGTTGCACGAGAGCAACGGTAAACAAAAATCAAACATATCCAAGAAGACATTAACCGATATAAATGTCGAATATCTCGGAAAACAATTTGAAAGGAAGAAAAAACACTATCAATGGAAAAGGCATGGCTGCTCCTCTCCTCTACCTACGCCGCCTGGGTTTACAACCACAAGCATTCCATCTCAATTTTCACCGTCCAGTACCTGCTGCTCATGTGCGCGATGGTATAAAACTTGACAATCAAGGGGGTATATGATCATATGTGCAACTGCTCTCGTGGATTTCCTAAACCGGCAGATGGTGTGGTTCTTGGTTGCGGTAGTAGCATGGAAGGAACTATCATTAAAGTTAGCGACTGTTTTGGATATGTATCACCTTCGGGTTGCGAGAGAGGCTTACATTCATAACAATCATCATGGGGATATCGAAAACATCCCGTTTGATAGTCCAAGTGTAAGTGCAGTCAACCTTGCCATCCTTCTCTAGCCGCGAGATGGCATGCTCCCCATCGATCCTACTAACCCTGGAGCTTAGTAGCGACCTTCGCGCGTCCTTGGGGCCTTCATCCGTGGTGCTTGCGTTGCTTGCTGCCGAGTCCATGCTTTCTTTGGTTCGATACTTGACCAGCTTGCACTTCCTAGTAACGTGCCCACGCGAATTTTCAAAGGCTAGCTCGGCAAAGTCCTCATACACCTCCACTACACTGTCTTCATCAAGGAGCTCTGCGATAAAGACCGGCTGGGGCCTGTCGCCCTGTGGGAGGTCAGGTTTCAAAGCACTCATTCTTGGCGTCAGGCCAGCCCTTCCAGAGTTAAGGCTTGTGCTTGACGCGCTGGGTGGCAGCACTCCAGTATTGGCATTTAAGTTTGGCTCTTTGCCAAGTAGGACTTCCTTGGTCCATCCGGTGAGGGCAGTAAACTCCTTGTTGACGGCGGCCACCTCGCCGGTCCTCCTGCAGACAATTGTGGGTGCCGAGCAGTGGTGCATAAAGTCCTCGTACTCGAAAAGTGTTCTCTGGAAACATTTTTCCATGAAGACAAGGTCCAGGCGATTGAGGGTTCTCGTGCATGCAATGAAGGATGGTCGGATCGAGGCTAGCGACTTGGCTATGCGTGCCAACTGGGCCGCGCCAAGCCTCCGCTGGTGCAGCTTAACAATCAGGTTGTGGAAGCCTTTAACGTATGGATATGGATCCTTTACGGAATCATAGATGGCACTGGGGTCGCGCGATGACCGCTTCCCGTGGAGGCTCTGACGAAATGGACCGCCAGCCGAGGCCCTGGGCTTGTTTGCAGGGCGCTGGACTGGAGTCTTGTTTCCGAAGTTGCCCGTTGTAGGGGAGCCCTCGAAGCCGAGGTTGGTCGGCTGGGGGCTGTTGTTGTCGGTCGTGGAGGGACTGTGCAGGGATTGGGGTCCCGCGGCTACAGCCACAGCAAAGGGGAGACCGTGCGACAGGTTGCCCGAACCATTCGAACCATTGGGGTAGAGATTCTCTAGTCCAATGAGGTTTTCAATGATGTTTCGATCAAAGTTGGGGCCTTGTCCGCCGAACTGGTCGAGCCCCGCAGGAGCAGGCGCCCCCGCCCCGTTTCCGTTCCCAAAGCCGTGATTGGTCCCAAATCCGCCAACGTCGCCGGCTCCCGGTGGGGTCTCGGACGCCCCGGCTGACATGTGGTTCAGCATGGCCATCTCCACCCCTCCGTATGTGTTGCGGAAGTTGAGCCCGTCCAGGTTGAAGTTGAACAGAGCCGGGTTGCTGGGGTCGAATATCAGGTGGTTGGCCAGGTCCTGCGTTACTGGCACCGTAACCCCGCCCATTCCTTGCCCTAGGCTATTTGGGCCCTGGAAGGTGGGTGATAATGGCGACTGCTGTGTTCCGAACGGCATGCCTTCGGGGAGGGATGCGACTGGCGTTTGTTGGCCTGTGGAAAAAACGGGAAAATTTGATGATCTGCTCGAAAACAGTGAAGACCCGACCGTGGATGATGCATCAGATGTGGTGCTGGATGCGTGTCGGGCCCCGTTCGTCGGTCGGCCTGCGGAAGCATTTGGGTTGTAGTTGGGACCTAGAACGGGCCGCAGTGCTTCGGGGGGTGCATCATGGAGGTACTTGGCTTTCTTTCTTACTCCATCCTGACAATGCTCCGCCAGACCCCTCTTTATGCAGCGCTGGCACGGCCGCTCATCGCCTATTGAGGAAATTCGCAGTTAGCACTTAACTCCGCTGTGCCTTGCAGCATCCCATGCAATCTGTGAAGAAAGAAAAGTATAAAATGACAGTATTACGCAAGAACAGTGAATGGGAACGTTGCAAGAAGCGTGAAAACGATACAAAACATTGACACATTGTTCAGGTGATAATTGGGAAAAATTTAACTAGGTTGGTCTGTCTCATGGCCTGATCCTAGACATGAGTGAATTCTGCTGTCGGTACATGGGGGTTTGAGACGTCGCCCGTCTTGTCTGCGATGGTAAATACCAACTTACCGCATGTAAGATGGGCCCTCTGGCAGGCAAAACATGCCCGCCTCGCCTTCTTCCTGCGCGGACGCGATGGATCCTTGGGATCATACTTCTTCTTGACCTCGCCCGTAGTCGTATCGGTGCCCACTTCGGATAGCGCAATAGGTGCTTCGGCCATTATATGATCTCCGTCGTCTTCGCGCTCGTTCTTGAGTTCAATGTCGTCGCACTCGTTCTCATTCTCAGACATGGTATCCGAGACTTCTGCCCCGGGTCCTTCTATGTCGTCGGGCATTTTTGTCTTAGTCTTGCCTTCCACCGGTCTTTATATATATATATATATATATATATTTGTCAAAATTTCCCCGTCGGATTTGTGCCAATTAATTCACCAAGGTTGTGTACCGCTTCTGCATAGGACAAGTACGGATGCGGAGGGAGAGAAAGGCTGGGATGTGTGCCCAAGTGGAGAATTTTGCAGTACCTCCTGACACCTGGCAGTGTGCCTCCACCTAATGTACCTCCAAATAGAGTCGGTTAGTTAGTACGCAGTCCAAGGAGTTCACAGCACACACGCAACAGTCCCCCCCTTGGTTGAAAGCCTTGTATCTCTCGAGCCGTCCAAGCGTCAGGGCGCACTAATAGCAGCAGGCCGTGATCCAGTCGCGGCGTACGAAGCACGGCGTCGAAGTATATCGAGGTGGAGGGTAGGGGTTTGTGTGAGGTCACCCTCTGCCTGGATTCGACCTAATCAAGTCCAAAACCGCCAAGCCCCGCCTCTCGAAAGATGGATGGCCACGGTAGAAGCTTCGAGTTGCTCGCAAATTCGTATTTCAACAGCAGCCTAGAGGTTGGAAATAGTGATCGGGGTTGGGGTGATCTGTCCTTGGGCACGTAATGGGGTCTGTTCAAACCCAGGCCACGTTTGGACTGTCGGCAGTCAGTAGAGCCTGGGACGTGTGATGTGGACGGGATAGCTATTCCCCGTGTGACAACGCAAGGTGTTACGGCGCAACACTACACTCAAAGGTAATAGTCGATGCGGTTGGTTGCTGAACAATATGGCGGGCCGTATATCACTCGAGGTGGTAGGAAGGGCGCAAGTAGGTGGTCGAGGACTCTGTATGGAGTCGATGTCGAGGACGTACGGCATCAAGTCGCCCCAATGAATTCGCGGTGACAAGAAAGTCTCGTATTTGCTGGTGGTGGCGGTCTCTTCGAATGGGGTGGCAGCCGTGGGATAATGAGGCGTTTCTGTACAACCGGTTGACACGTCGAGGGTATTCAATATAGAGTAGACGGGGGATGTCGCAGAGGGCGATTACAGTCAGGGGGTTGTCTCGAGACCGTGGACAAGGTGGTCATGCGCGGCGACGGCGAAAATGCGGAGATGGAGGTGAGAAGTCGGCCGAGGGTGGAAAGTGGGTGGCGAGAGCGACAAAAGGATTGAGTGGAGAGGAGTCATAAGCATAAAGGAGAGTTGGTGCGAGCTGCTGCGGGTAACCGACAACAGGAGAGCCAAGTCCTATCGAAACGGAAGAAGAGACCAAGAATGAACAGAGGTGTCCGGCGACAACATTGGAGCCATCAGCAAAAGCGAAAGAGGCATGTGTTTTTGGGACCGAAGGGTGGTTGGCGGAGAGGTGGAGGGAAGTTTTTTTTGTTGGAGAAAGCGAAAGACTGGTCGGGACCAAGCTGTGTGGAGAATTCTCGCTATGGATACCCGCGGTCAAGAGGAAAAACAGGTGTGTGTGGGTACCGCCCTCGAATTGACCGGGGGCGGTACACTGTGGTGGGGAGGATCGAAGCTAAACCCTCCTGGAAATAATAACGAGAGGGAAGGGGGCTTGGGAGCCCTTTTCTCCGTACACTTACAAGATTCGGTACATGGAAAAGATTCTACAGGCACTTCAGTATAGACATCCATGTGTAATTCCGGGGAATACATCCTTCCATAATAGATGGTCAAGTTGTCTTCAACCATTGTTCCTTCCTTCGCCATTGTTTGTATCGGCTGCGGGGTTTTGATAGAGAAAGAACCTACATCCACGCCAAGACTTCCACGACTTCCGCTGCAGAGTTTATTCATTCCTCCATAGTATCATTTTGGCGGGCAATTGCGATCCGTATCAGCAAATACTGTGGCCACAATGATAATTAAGGGCAGGTCGCTACCGCAAGATTCCAGCAGGTGCTGCCAGAAACGTAGTCGCTGGACCAATTATCAACGTGGGAAAGAGCGGGACTGGCAGTTGATTTGTGTACGTGGACGAGAGGCTGGCCAAGCAAGTGGTTCCCCACCGCTTGACGGCACGAAAGAACTTTCGATATCCAGGTGAGCGTAATCCATACCATGTACAGGACAATGATGAGTACATCCATTCAATTTATGGATCCCAATGCCTTCCAGGTTCTTTCGCACTTTTCCCCATTTCATCCAGCCCTGCCGGCGTTTTTCTTTTTGTGTCGCTTAGGCGGGTTCTGTACCCCAACTGTGGATACTCGTACTATTTCGTGCAATCCAAACCGTCCACTTCCAACACGTCAATTGAACATTTCAACCAATCTTCTCATGCAGAATTTCAGGGTCTCGTACAGTATGTGTGTTTCACTGGAGCCTCTCCATCCATGTTTGTCCATGTTTAGTAGACCCCCTCGGCGCTTTCTGGTGCTTTGCAATGAATGCTTAGCCAAGCCTACCCCTCCATTGATGGTGTTAGGGTAGCATCTCGAGGTTTGCCAGAACAGACGCCGGATGCCGTCACAGCTTGCACTTGGAGCCCGGAAAGATATGTGGCATCTCTTCTGCAGCTATACGTGCATCATTCGAGTTCCCGATTCGAGCGGGCGTGTTTCTCCTCGAGTTGATGTCGACTTTGTATAGGATGTTTGAATCTTGTACGTCGCTCGAAGCGACGAGGTACTACATAGCCCACACTTACGACCCCAAGAGAAACAAGGAGAAGGGGCAGGAATAAATCGAGTCTTCGACATCGACACAGCACACAGCACATAGTAATAGACCACTAGCACCATCTCTTTACTAAGATGCCAGACTGAGCACATACCAATTCAGGATGCATATGCATTTGTGCTGCTCTGCATGGTCCCGGAGGTTGGCTGGCTCTTATCATTCGCTGATTAAATCCCAAACTTGCCAACGTCTTATTCCAACAGCAAAGCATGGGTCCAAGGGCCACCCTGGAGCAAGGACCCCTACTTCTTTTTTTCTCGTCAGGGTTCTTCAAAAGGGCTGGCGTACTATACAGATTACATTCTTCCAGCCTCACTGGCGCCAAGCAGTCCCTTAAAAAAATGAGTTAACCTACATAGCCCCAGATGTAGGGACGGACGGACGACTAGGGCAAGCACTAGCAGGATGCATCCATCAGCGGTACGGCCATCAGCCCGGCAGCAGGTCACGACCCAACAGCAGTCTGTATCCTAGACTCGGAATAACAACTTCGCTGAAAATATACGGCCAGGCTAGGCAGTTTGTTGCCAGTCAACTTCTCGAGACGCCAAACAGACCTAGCTGCTGGAAATAATAATGGGAGAAATGTCAGAACATTGGAGGTCTTCTACTTTGGCTTGTCCCTCAGAGGTAGGTGTCGTGTGCCAGGTCCATCGAGCAGCAGCTGGATGATCCTACGCTAGCACCACCGGGTGTATACTGCCATCCACGGAAAATATTTTGCCGTCCCAACACATTCTATGCCAGCACAGAGTTACCTTGGCCCGCTGACGAATAGCAGTCTTCCCATTGCGACACTAGTCTATAGCTCTCTCGGTCAAGTAAGTACATCCCTACATTTTATTGCAGATTGAGTTGGGAAAGGCTGCTTTTTCCGATATAGTGTTCATCTCAAACGAGAGTCCTTTGTACGTTTCTCGTCAGCAGACTTTTGTCCAGATTGTGCTGTCCACTGAAGCAACTCCAACTTTGCAGGCCTCAACCCTGACTTGCTCTTACATGTGAATGTGGGCTACCACTGCATATAGCGCCGCCAATCCTCCCAATAAGTCTATTCAGATTGGCCGTCGTAATCTAACACATGCCGACCCCTATGTACACAAGCTCAACATCAACGTTACCGCCACTTCAAACCTCAGCTTATTCGTGTTTTTCCACCCAGCCAACAAGAACAAGAAGACAAATACGACTCAGGGCAGCAACTTCCGGGGGCGACCGCCCGCTTGGTACAGCAAAAGAGTCTGAACCAAAGAATGCAAGCCAGATGTAGCTTTGGTCCGGTAGCACTGTCGCCAGACAGTTCCATCTCGAACTCTATCGATCAGTATACGAAGACGGCTGAACAACCCTGTTTGTGGTTCTCGGATCCGAATGGGGAATCTACATGCGCTACGTTCTTGTGTAACCCCTCTTTTGCCTATGCCCCCGCTAGCCACCGTCAAGACTTTGCGCAGGCCCATGGGATTGGCCTATCTTGGGTCGAGATGGCATGGCATATGTTTGTCTGCTATGGGAAGCGGAGTAGATGAGTTTCGCTGTCCCTCTCCTACAGTTACAGTATGTAAGAGGCCCCTACCGAGTCGATATGTACCACGACCCTGGGATTGATGGGGGATCGGCATGCAAGAATGCAAAGGGGATAGTCGACAGCAATGACCCGGGGGGGGGGGTGCTAAGAGAGGGGTCATAGCTCCCCTTCTATTGTTTCCTCTTTGCGCCATCCTATCAGAGGAGACCGCCGGCTAACTTGGACTAGGCATTAGACCTCGAGTACAAATCGAAGGTGTAGGATGCTGAGCAATGGTATCCCTGATATGTGACCGCCGCTGCGGTTCCGAAAAATCCCGAGACTGCTTGCTGAATAGAGCCGAGTACAAAAACTCCGTTGGGAATCAATCCTTATCTAGAAGACCTACATACCACGATAGGGGTGATCTTAGATAGGGCTAGCCAGTTCTGCACGTGGGTTGAATATGTCAAAGTTGTTTTTTGAGCTCATTCTGACCACCTGCTGCAATGACTACGATGAATATAGCATTGATCATTTGTCTGCTAGGCTGAAAAGGTGGCTTGAAACCTGTGCGAGTTAAAACTTATCATACAAGAACCGTTTCGAAATGCGGAACAGCATCGAAAAGTCTTGATTCAATGTAGCCACCATGCTAAAATACTTTCACATGCTTCCCTGCCACTGCTCTCACAAGCTCAACCGAGACAGAGATGCTAGTGTCCTATCCTATCAATAAGAATATAGCATACTCGGTAAGTCTTTCCACCACCTTCTTACTTTCTATGCCACACTACTTTACCGTCACTCTCCCATACTTTCCTTGTCGTAAACATTAGTAGCCTTATGCAGCCTCTTTCTCAACGCCATTGACCACCTCGTAGCATCGGACCCGAGATCCCTAAATGTAGCACCACCCTAGAACCAGGAAAAGCAAAGATTTGATTGAGCTGCCGCCGCAGCGTCGCTACCGACATCTTGCTCAAGTCGAAGCACCTGTTCGTGCCTTGCTGCACGGGGATTGTCCGCTGGAAACATCCCGTATCTGTCACATCGCCTGCATTGACCTCAACTTGTTCTCCATGTGCCGGCTTTTACTGCAGTGCTCCCGAAGGCGTGCCAGATTTGTCATGAAAATTGCTTGTCATGACGAGCTGCGCGGTTGTCGAGATTAAAGGATCTGGTGCTCCCCTCCTCTTAATCTGTGGCGAACCTACTTCGGCCTCGTATCTTCTTGCCGTAGCGGAAGAAAATGTATGGGAACGGCATCATCACGAGGGTCAAAAAGCCCAGCACAGATGTTGCCCACTGGTAGCCCAATCGTTTGTACATTTGTTCGCCAAAGAGAGGAAAGATAGCTGTACATGTCGAGTCTCAAATTAGCAACCATCCAGCCGGTCGGAAAGTGGCATTGGTGCCACGGTCGTGAGCCTTTTGTGCTTAAGGTTTTGTGTCCGTGTCAGACAATTCTATGCAACTTACCTGCGAAAGAACAGCGGACCAGAGCATTCGCCGAGAGAGCACTGGCAGCGTAAAGTGGATACGCATCAACCTATAGTCTGGAGTCAGCCACTTCCCTGCTATTTCCTCCAAGATGATCTGTATGCGGTCGCCAAGCGCAGTGCTATGGGACCATAGCTATGCATGCTGCTCCCGCGGGAGAGAAAATGGAAGTACTTACCAAAAAGGTGAAGACACCTGTGAAAACCAAGAGAGTCCTGAAAGACCAAGCGGTTAGTTATAGGTTTCACAAGACGCATCCTGCGGAGGCAAGTCCAGGAAGTTCAATCTAAGGAACATCATTGGCAAAGGCCTGACAATGGCCACTTGTCCTCTTTCCGGTTGATTCAACTTCACGGTTCCTCGCATTCCCCCAGAAATATAGAGACAAATATGAAGTGAGCTTCATTCTCCTTCATTCTCCTTCGGCGTCTCTGCTATATTTGCTACCCCCCTTCACGCACCTAATCGCTTCATGGCATGATGACTGTCTCTAGGAAAGATTTCAAGGTGTGTAGGAAATAATGACTTACCCAGCACCGAAGAATGCGGATCCGATAATCGGGACGATCCAATGCACCTCGGGCATTGTCGTCCAAGCAAACCAAAAGACGCCAACGGGAACGAGGAAGCCGCCGGCAATGGCAACGGGCAAGCGGAACTCAGGCTCAGAACCTACTTCTCCTGTCTCGGCCTCCTTTTTGGCGATCAGTTGGTTCCTTATGCGACCCCAGATGGGGTCCGTGGCGGCGCCAAGGATCATGCCAACAAAAATACCGAGAAACGTCAGTCCAACCTGCCACAGCGTGAAGCCGTGGTTCGTGCGAAACACCAGTGGGAAAGCCCCGAAGAAGAGGTAGAGGATTCCCAGCAAGACAGCGGTGTAAATGCACAACAACAATACCATCGACTCGAACACCAGCATCTGGATGGGTCGCAGCAAACTGCGACCGATGGTGCGAACGATAGATTTGTTAGTTTTCTCCATCGGTGCTTTCCACCGGCTATCTCCAGTTGATTTTCGAAACGCCCGGGCCTTGTTCATAAGCACGACAGGATCTATGTTAAGCACGAGCGAAGTCAGCGTACTTGTCCTTTCACACCATCCATCCCCTGGGATTTCGCTTCCACGATGCTGCACTTACGATATGTCTCTGGTACGAAGAAGAAGATGGCGACAAGCAGCAGTGCCGCCCATATCAACAAGACGTAGTACGTCCACCTCCAGTAGACGTTCGAGTTGATAAACCCTCCGATGAGCGGTCCGATGCTGGGACCGAGGAAAGGCGCCAGACTGAACAGCATCATGGGTGCCGCCAGTTTTTCCTGGGTGAACATGTCTCCCACGGTACCTCCCGAGACAGACAGGAAGGCGCTTCCCGCCAAACCGTCAAACATGCGTCCTGCGATGATGGTGCGAATATTCTTAGCGACAGCCTCCGGGATGAGCCAGATGACGAAAAGAGCGAAGCTGGCGATGTATATCGGTCTCCGGCCGTAAAACTCGCTTAACGGGCCGAGGAAGGCTGGGCCGAATGCGATGCCCAACACGAAGAAGGACAGACCGAGGGTGCTCATCATGCGCTCGTTCCCAAACTCGGCTTCCATCTGAGTGTACGTGCTGACATATATTGAGCTTGCACACGTTCTGTCCGGCTTGTTTAGTATATGAGAAAGGGAGAGGCGAGCGCCATATCGGGAGAGTAGAGACAACTTACACGCTAAGACTCCCAAAGCTAACAATACCAGTGATGATCCACTTCCTCGCCGTCGACATTGAACGTGGATTCATGGGGTCCTTGTCCCCGTTCTCCCAGCGTACCTCGTACAGATCCTTGGATGCCATGCGCTGGGCCGCATCCTCTGCCGACGCATCCTCGCCTGTGGACCCGGTCTCCAAGTCTTCGACGCCGAACCCATTTTGCGACCGCGTTCGCGACAGAGATGAACGCCGAGATGCCGTCGCCCTAATGCTGTTGCTTGTGTTGTTTGTCTGGTTGCGCCCGATCACCGGGGCATAGTACGGCATCGAGTCGGTGTGAGCGTCCGTTGTTGATGACGACGAGTAGCTTGTTGACGGCCGGTTGATGGAGCGCTTTTCTTCGTCCATGCTTGGTCGGTTTTCTACTTCTCGTCCAACCGCCTCGGCAGCTGGGGAGACGGAACAAATGTTGCTTTCCCCCATAAGGCGAGTTGGCGCCGATATAGCTTTCGTGATACTGTTAACAGAGAAGATACGAATGTGTGTTGTCGGATGAGGTGCCCTATGATGTATCCTGGTTTGGATTCAACAGATCTCGGCAATGGGGCTTGGGAACCGAAAACTAGGAAAGCCCCTCTTTCCTTTTCAATTCCTTCTCAATTGCTTTTCAGATGTCAGTTAAGGATCTATACTCGCCCTTCCGCTCTCGCAAGACACACGTCGGTATCCTCGGTATTTGAGTCACTTGCAATGCTTCACCCTAATATCGTCGTTGCTGAGTAAAGGAGAAGAAACTAAACTATCCCTCCATCATTGCACGAGCAAGAGCTTGGGTAGCAACGGCATTTCTCATCCATGGTTTGTAGCTTGTTTTTATGTTGTGCTTTGTAATTAGTGCTAGAGGTGGATCGTAGATGGTGTGTGGGTCAGTTTTCTGCTTGGTGACTTTCTCCTTACGTATTTTTGCTCCTGTTTTACTTCGATTAGGAAGGCTCTTCCATCACCCCCGCTTCCCTTTGCTGCCTCCCGAAGCTCCTATCGTCATAAGCCCCATTGCCACTTCGCGTATCGAAGGCGAGCGAGAGCGCGAGCACAGCATGACGCAAGCGAGAACGCCGCTCAATAGCCGGCTTAAATCCTGCTGGCGCTGGGGAAGGAGATAGCAACTCCAATCCGAGCGGTCTCGTTCCGAGAAGAAAAAGTGCGGGCAAGCGGGTCCCCTGACTTTTGCTGTCGGCTTTGTGGTTGCCGAACCGCCGATATGCATGTGGGGATGCCGAGATGGGAGATGGGACGGCATGGTGCAAGGATCAATGGTTCCCGATGCCACTACAGTGGATGACGAAATCTGTTTGGGTTTGCTTCTGCGGACGGATGATTTCCGATCATTTGAATCGAAATGTTATATACTTGCTGTATATACGTTCTTGGATGATTGCACTGTTGCGTGAACGATGGCGCACTGACTAAACGAACTACCGCACCCTAACTCTCCCATGCGACTGGCCTTCACCTCCAGGATGGGGAGCCATATGCCGTTCACCTATGCTCCATCAACTACGGTGTCCTTCATGGGTACATAGCAAGATATCAAGCCTTCACAACTCTCCTCCGGGATCTGCCAGCAGGACTATATACGACGGGGTCTTTGCGCCCATATTGCCACCTTGGGTATCAATTGCGCCCCCAACACAGCCAGTAACGTGCATTTATTTACGACTCACTATTTGAATCACTAGATTGATTGTACGGTGTATAATGGTAAAAGATCTAAGGGTCAACGAAAGTGCCTCTCACCGCTCGCTCCCGGGAGGCCGCGACCGGGTGCCGAACTGAACACCAGATGCGGTAGGCCGTTGCCGGTGGGCGGGAGACGCCGACCAAATTCACTGGCCGGCCGGCGGCCTCCGGAGAGTTCTACCTCAATACCAGCAAAGCACAACACAGTACAACACAGCAACACGCACCAAATCAACATACGGCGGTGTGGAGTATGAGTCTGAGGCGCATCTTAGGCAGCAGGACAATTAGAGAGTGAGTTGTGATGAAGGCGCCTTTGTGTACGTGCATACTGGCTTTTGATGCGAGTGGACGTGGGTGTCGTCGCCCTTACCGTCGCTCTCGCTCTCGCCGATGGCAGTATTTAGTAGCTTCTTCAGATACGAATATGAGAGTTAACTGTTTAACTTAAAGACTTTTAGGCCGCAGACCTTAATGAAACCAAGATACAGGTACTTTGGGGTGCCGCCCTATCTGGATATATGAGACACGAAGGTTCCCTCTCCCAGTAGTATAAGGCTGAAATTTATTCTCCTCGAAGCTCCCTCCATATGGAATCCTGAATAATGATTTTCAAAATCACCGCTGACGATGGGATATCGGAAATCCAGAAGGAGGGCAAGTCACACTGTTGTCTGCACACCCAACGAACTCGATAAGATTTGTGTAAGCGAACAACGAGATTTACGAGATAGTATTATGGTAATGTAACCGGAGGCCATCTAGTACTAGCATTTGAAAAGGAGATCGACCGAAGTTGTATACGGTGAGTACATATAGAGGTGAGTGTACGTTGTTCGACGAGGCCGAGCTGTATCGCTCTGCCTGCATGTCAAAGTGAAGGAAGCCAAGTCGATCCTCGTTTCATTTGGTGAGCCTAACTTGGAGCCAGAACACATATAAGGAGGCATATCGACTGCCTCGGGGCGAAGTAACTTGGCTGGCTAGCTAGATCGCGTGCTTCCCTATCTGACCGTCAGTGGAATAACAGACACGGAGACAAGGCATGGTGGCCAATCGTGGTAAAGGTGTTAGAATCCCGGTTTTTCTATTCTCTTAGGTATCCTAGTGTGGCAGGCGCGCGAAAGGTCTAGGACTTTTGTGACTTCGAATTCGGAAATATTAGGATCATCTTAAGATGGAAAAATATTCTCAGGTACAAACAAAACAACCCAATTGGCTAGATGGCCCCTGGAAAGTAACACCAGAGGTGATGCAACACTGAGTACCGTGACCATACCTCAACCCAGATAGCCACGGGCGCATAGTAGTCCGTGTCGGTAACCTCATGTACAGTCAGCAATTAGTCAGAAATTCATGCAATTGCCCCGCGTTTTTTTATAGCATGCACCTACACCTTATTTGTAGGCAGTGATGAATAAGTGGTATAATACACTTTAAATAAGGCAAAAATGGAAAAGAAAAAAATACGGAATAAGCCAAAATGGGGGCAGTCTATTTCTGGTATTATTATAATAATTTTAAGAGGAGGGCTGTTGGTTGCCTGCAAATAAGGTTTAAGTATGTACATGCCTATAAAAAATGCGGGGCAACTGCATGGATTGCTGACTAATTGCTGACTGTACATCGTCAGTTTACCTGCACTGATCACCATGCGCTCGAGCCTCACCTCACCCGCCGTTGAGTCACTCCAAGCCCCGTAGCTTTTCATGCCGGGCGGTAGAGCATTACCCAATACGACAGCATATAAGGGCATTCATCTATCTCATAATGGACTGGGTTGCCAAAAGGAGCGCTGCCTGGTTTTTATTTCTTTGTTCTTCTGCGGGCAATTTTTAGGCGTCACCCATCATATTGCCACAGCCCCCATACTGACCTTCACGCACACCCAACACTCCACTCCAGAAGAGATTAGAGTTAGCAAACCGCAGCAAACATATCATCCATCAGCATCATGATTTCTGCGAATTCCCCTCCAGGAGGCAAGGACCGCCGGCCCAGCCAAGTCGTGACCTCCGTCCCCGAATCCCGAGTCGTCTCCCGACCAATCCCGGAGGAACAAACTCGAGACCCCAGGGGTTTCGAGCTAAATCAACTTCGCCGTCGATACAACCCCCAAGAATCCCCTTTCCCCCACAATGGCATCTTATTTACCTTCAAGTTCTCCCCTTCGGACCCGGACTTCCCATTCGACCTGGACTACCTGCGCTGCGCGCTCAGCGTGCCCGGTACCTACCCGGACTACGACATTGAGGGACCGCCGAGGCTGAAAGTCCAGAACGCGAGCATGCCGAGGGGGTTCGCTATCAATGTCGAGAACGGCTGGGAGAGGATCGCGCAGGAGAGAAAGGGGATTACGCTAGCACAGATGGTGAGGGTGCTGGATAATCAGTTGGAGAGCTTGTTGAGTGAGAGGATGGCGGATACGGTCAAGATCGTGCAGTTTAAGGATATGAGACACCTAGATAAGAAGGAAAGGGAGGGGTCTGCGTCTGGGGTTGATCAAGGCCAGGAGGAAGAGGGTGGAGGGGATTTCGAAGGGAAGGAGGAAATACAGGAGAAGATTAAACCGAAGCCGAGACTACTGCCCCCGCTGCCCAGGGAGGTGTATACCAGGGACCAGATCAACGAAGCCAAAGTCAGACGAGCTGCCGAGACGAGACAGTTGGAGACACGAATGGGAAGGTCGGCGGGTTATAGGAGGGAAGCTGACGGTGTGGTCTACACTTTACCCTTTGAAGTTCGTGGGCGGGTTCCGCTTCCGGATGGCTTGAAGGGCGTGAGCAAGATGCATCTCATCATTCCACTTCTCTACCCATTGCAAACGCTGAGGGTGCAACTAGCGGATGCTACCAACGGTGTGTTCGCCGAGAAGGTTGAAGACCTGTTTTCGGAGCGCATCCAGACGTTGCCGAAGATGAATCTAATAGGTCTGGTCAACTGGCTGGCGGGTAATCTTGGTTTTCTGGCGAAAGAGGCTCTGGATAGGGAGGCAAAACTGGAGACTGAGAGAGTGGAGCAGGAACTAGCGAGGAAGGTGGCCGAGGAAAGTGGGAAGGGTAAAGAGAAGGCAAAAGAGGGTACGGAAGATGGTAACACAGATGGTGATGGAAAGAGTCATATCAAGGTCATCCCCAGACCTCCGGAATGGACGTTTGGGTACCGGTCGGCAGAGTCTGATTCTGAGGACTACTCGGATGACAGCGAATACGACAATGAAGGTGACGAGAACTTTAGGCCTGAGGACAAGTTTGAGGGCTTTGGCACGTCCAAGGGGAAAGAAGACATGAATGCTGAGAGAGGAACTGCTCTTTCATTCCCTGGATTGTCTCTAAAAGAGGTAGAACTCCTCGGCATATCGTCCCTCGCGATTCGCATCCGATGCCAAAGATGCAGAACCATCAACGACGTCAAGGATCTCCAACATGGGCTCGAGAAGTCAGTCGGCTGCAGCAAGTGCAGTCTTGAGCTCACGGTTCGATTCCGGCAACAGCTTATGCATGAGAACAGCAGTCGTGCTGGCTTCGTGGATGCGGTTGGGTGTTCGGTGGTCGACATGAGTCCAAGGTACGTTCACTCTCTACTACTCAATAAACACTTCAACTCGGATATACACATCAGCTACGAGAGCTGAAAAACTAACACACATTTTACATGTAGCATATTCATCCCAGTATGCGCTCAGTGCTCTAAAGACTGTCCACCTATAACCTGCATCAAGGGAGACACCGTCAACAACATCTGCCGATCCTGCCACACCCGCTTCCGGATCTCTCTTCCCGAGTTCAAGCTCTCTGTCCTTACCGTACCTCTCTCCTCATCATATTCCACGTCCCACAACCGGCAATCCGAAAAATTCACGAGTTCTCTTGGCTCCTGGCAACCAGGGCAACAACTCCCCAACCGAGGAACCTGCGAGCACTACCGCAGATCCTTCAGATGGTTCAGGTTCAACTGCTGCAAGAAGGTGTACCCGTGCGACCACTGCCACGACGAGGCTAAGGAGCAGGATCATTTCCACGAGTGGGCGGACAGGATGGTCTGTGGGTTTTGCGGAAGGGAGGGGAGGTACGCTCCTAATGCTTGCGGGTTCTGCGGCAGGACTGTTATTGGTGGTGGTGGAGGTGGGAAAGGTTTCTGGGAGGGCGGGAGGGGGATGAGGGAGAGGGAGAAGATGAATAGGAAGGAGAGAAGGAAGTATAAGCGGGTTGGGAAGGGTGGGATGGAGAGGGAGAGGGTTGTTAGGAGGGGAGGGGTCTAGGGTTTGTGGATTTAACATGGGGCTCAACAACAGAGAGGGCGCAAGAGGATGAATTTCGCGCTATGGGTAGTGTGGAAGCAGCCAAAGTCTTTGTCTGTTAGGATCTCAGTCAAGACCTTGGAGTATAGGCACTCGTGTCGTTTGAGGTCAGCTGGAGCGTACCTTCCAGCGTTGGCCATCACCACCCAAACCACCTGCTGGCTTCACGTGCCCATACCATCAGCCATGACAGGTGGGAAGATCACGCGAAATCCAATCCATCGTGGCGTGTGGCCCCGGTTTTCAGACGTTCACCGGTCCGAGGGGGATTCTCCGTACAGATCCTCTCACTGTTAGTGCTCCCACTCCACCCCCTTGTACCCCCACGGAACGACGTCCGGATCCGTCACCGAGGGCCATATCGGTGGTTCACGGAGGAAAGAAACAACGAAATGAAACCCGGATTTCACAGCAGCAGGCCCCCAGTGTCCACTTCCATGTACCCAGACGGCCACCCACGCATGTAGGTGGCATCGATGGCTACCTGCCCTCCAACCTACTTAAACTAGAAGAGGGCTCGGTGTGTGGGATGTAGGAAGGTAAGACACTGTTCGTAGTGTTGCAAGGTTTGATGGACGGGGGAGAGGGAGGGGGAGGGGGGCCTCTTGATGGATGGCCTTCCCCGCCTTTCTAGAAGGTACAGAAGGCGCTCAGTATACGGAGACGTTAGCTTAGTTGGGGAAGGTGGATGACAACTAATATTCCAGGACCAAGACGACGGGTTACCCCCACGCCCGTTGAGAATGAGGTTGACGAGGGGGTGGTGGTCATTCCCTGCGATCTTCCAACCCCACGCGGACGTTTAGATGATGAGTATTCCTTTTGCAGTATTGAGCCCCCTGTGAAGGGGACAGACAGGGCTCAATGCACTTTATGACTATCTGTTATCCCTTAGGAACGTTGCAGATGCCAGATGGGATTCAGGTGCTAGAGTACATACACTCTACGTGCCATTTATTTCGCTATACAATCCACCATCTTCCTTCTGCGACGAGTGGCAGGCCGTAGGGAGGAGGAGGAGGAATGTTTTCGGTGAACGCATTAAGAATCCTCGCGAATGCTCGAGCTTTATCGCATCACTGCTCTGGAGGGCTTATTAATGCCTCAACACCCTGTTTCTAAAGAATCTCGTGGGAGCTCGTGTGTGGGAGCATGTTTGTTTATTTGTTTGTTTGGCCACCACCACAATCCCATACTTGGCGCGACATCGTTATCCAGTTCGTAGTAAACATGCCTACCTAGAAAGTAGGCTGCCAGAACTAACCCCCACGAGCCACGAGCAGCTGAGATTGTGGGTTTTGGAGGCTGGGGGGAGGGGTAAACGACTCCATGACAGCTGCCTTTTTCGGAAGATTCATACGAAACTAGGGCAAGCTGGGGGGGGGGGGGGGGTTCGAAAATGGCTTATTACACGACGGCAAGATAAACCTCAAGGGAAGGCAGGTGCACGAGAAAGACGGATACCGCACCATCCATACATACAGTGGGATGTCTGCGCTGGATGTAACGGCGCGCGGAGTATTACAGGCGTACAGACGTATCTGGACGTATGTATGCTCATGTTGGTTTGTGCGAATCGCACGATATTTCCCGCGTGCTGCCAATGTCATGCCTCCGAAGGGGAAGGACCCATCTTCTGCTTGTCTATTTTATCTGCATGTGTTTATGTATGTACAGCTGTCGGTATGTTGTATTTTGGTACCTAGGAGCTGATGGAGAAAAAAAAAATACTCCTGAATTAAATCTCGGGTTAATATTATTTTATCCTTTTATTTTCTGGTATTTTCCGGCTCTGATTATATTTTAAGTGAGTTTATTCCCCCCCCGCAGACGGTCCCGCCGACGAACGCCACGGTATTGTGTATAGCTTGTATCTCTCGCTTGTTGGCCATGAGGTCCCGCTTTTTGCCTCCTTGCTTCTGGAGTGGTGGTGGTGGTGGTGGTGCGCCGCTGACAGAGCGGCACGGGAGTTGGATCGGTCCAGCGATGCTGACTCTCAAGCCACCCACATCACTCAGGCATTACCACGACGCATCACGCTCCAGACGACTTGCTGTCGTAGAACTAAATTTCTACTACCCACCCACTTACTTACTACACTCCTCAAAGGAACAGGGTGTCTTAAACCACATTACCGCATTCAGAAGCCGCGGTCATGGTTTAGGGCTTGACATCCAAAACCCCGCAGAAAAAGCGCCAACTATGCCCGGATTGTTGTCAAGCCACTCCATTCAGGTTTCTTCTCTGCAGCCCGGCTGTCTGCACAGCAAGACACTGCGTTACACTATCCGTCTGTCTGTTTCGGTAGACGAGCACCCCACACACCCCAACTTCCCACGCCTGAAATCCCAAGTTGGTGGTCGGCGGCGTGAAAAGTTAGATATCCCGGAAAAGATGGGCGACTCGTGACAGCGGCTTGGGGACTTTCCAAGCTCCAAGAGGTCCCTTCCAAAGGAGCTTCTGGAAGGGAAATTAGGGTTCCGTGCTGCAGTAGTTGCCCTCCACTCTCCCACGTGTGTGTGTGTGCGTGTGTGCGTCCTCCTCTCGCACCCCTCCCTCCCCCCACATGTTCCGACCGACTCTTGCTGAGCTGAGGTCCGGGGCTTGCCTGGCCGTCCACTCACCACCACCATTACCACCGCCGTGGTGGGCATGACATGCGAGGCTTTTCGATACCACGAATCACTGTTCCTCGCCCCCCCCTCCCCCGAGCAAGATGGCTGATGGCTGGCTCTTGTTCTTTTTTGTTCCGCCCCGAGTTTGCGGTATTGATATTTTTGCTTTTCCCGGCCCTGCCTCCAACCCCGCCACGTCTTGCCAGCATTTTGCTCTTTGCTCGGCTTTGACGTTTCACCCGTCTTGGACTGTCGGATGCGCGCGGCGCCACCGTCCACGGGAAGGTACACATGTCTTGATTCCTTTGTGTGAACGGTTCGCAGGTGGAGAGAGAGAGAGAGAGAGAGGGAGATAGGGAGAGAAAGAAGCTTTGCAGAAAGGGGGGGAGGGGGGGGGGGGGTGCTGCCAAGAAACAATGAGGCTTCTTTTCGTTATAATTAATTAATTAACCTTTTCCCGCTCTGCGTGACTCGAATATCACATGTGGGTGGTGCTTCAGCTGGAGATTATGTTCTGGACGGGTTTTCTTTTGCCCCTGACAGACGCCGACTCGGGGTGTCGTCGTGCTAGTTCTTAAGGGTGTGTGCGTGATTCAGCGGCCTACATGCATGTTTTCTTTGTGTTTGGTCGTGAAGTTTGGATGATGGAGGATCGTGACGATGACGAGGACGGCTGCGGGCCAGCTGGAAAGAGGGACAGATGAACGGACGGAATATTGCATCCATTCGACCAACCAGTTAGCCCGAGAGACATAACTGCAGACAGCTGTCCTGCATTAAGCAGTAGTAGAAGCATGCATGCACGCTTATATTCGCCGCCTGGGTTTCAGGACACTTTGACGGCCAGCGTCGTGAGTCCCTGGAGTATGATAGAATACTCTGCCGCTCACGAGTTCGGGATCAGACTCTGCACTTTTGAAGACGAGACGGCGTACACTAGTGCGCTGTTTTACTGGACATCCCACGGAAGTGCGATTCATCAGTCCTAACATGTGCGAAACAGATGGGACAGGACAGACGAGCTGAGGTTGCGACGCGCCGCCGGCAGGATGGTTCATACCATGTGGCTGGTGGTTTTTGCCCCTGTTTCCCACGTAGCATGCCACGTTGGAACAGGGGTAAAGAAGGGTTCTGCAGACTGACTGTGGAACAGCGTGCTGACACATTTTTTTCCAAGGGGGGGGAGATATCAGATAATAGTCGGCAAGTACTCGGGTTCAAATCCAAAATACACCACCCTTGCTGTCTGTACCTTGACTGATATCCCGATGGACGCTAAGGCCATAAGAATCTTCGTCTTCTTCACCGGAAAATAATAAATCAAGGTATTATTAGGGTCATTAGAAGGAAAATAAAACATTATTATTTTCCAGAAATTCACCAAGCTCAGACATATCCACCAGCTTGAGGGGTCCCATCAGACCGGTAAGGTCTATTCCGGAGCCCCGTCAGGCATCAACACACGAGTCAAGTCTCCCGAGCCCAACAGCCAGTCACCCAGGGGGGATTATCTCCCCGCGACACCTTCTCGTTACCGCTTGCGACAACTGTTATCTCCGTCTGCTACGCGTGCCAGAGGGGGTGACAAGCCTGACCGGTCGGACCGGTCTGCCAGAAATGCAGCGTAGTCCAGCGGGTTGACACCGCCGACGGCTGGCTTGCCTGCCATCCCATGCGATGGCTCTCTGCGAGGTACCGAAAACACGTGGCTGCGAATGAATGTCTGGTACTATGCGGGTAATTAATTAGTTAATTAATCATTTTGTTTGCCAATAAACCGATTTTTTTTTTTTTTAAAATCACGGCTCTGCGGTTACTATCAAAGTGGATTTAATTCATGGATTGGCTGACTGGTGTTCGGGTTGTCGCAACTTGCAAGCCCCCTTCCCCGACATCATCCACCTGTGTGTCGCCCTGCATGCCACCGAATTGCTTGCCGGCAGGGCCGCCCGGTGCCCTCGGAGGTCCCCCCCCCCCTCACCGGTATCCATAAATCCTTTTTCGCGGTGCGGAGGAGGCTGCTTTTCCACACCTCGCCCACCACCAAATCCACGCCCTTGCGTTCGCACTCGTGTGGCATTGGTCCCAAGACCAGGGAACCGAGCTGCTACACCATGGCGTAGCGTTCTCCGATGTCCGAAACGAACTGCGGGGGGGGGGGGGGGGGGGGGGGGGGGGGGGGGGGGGGGGGGGGGGGGGGGGGGGGGGGGGGGGGGGGGGGG